>VSMD01098467.1:0-12559 GCA_008750895.1 Mirza zaza
TTCAGGACAAATTCAGAACTCTTTTACAAGATCTATAAAGCCATGCATGGTCTGGCCTCCCCTACCATTTTCTTCATTCTGCTCCCTACTCCACAGGGCCTTTGCACATGCAGCGCCTCCATTTCGTCTCCTCTCCTCCTTGGTAACTCCCTGGTCAGCCTACAGATCTTACCTCCACATCAAACCTCAAGGAAGTTTTCCTCAGCTACAACATATCTCCTATTATAGTGTCTTCAGATCATGTACCTCCGTCCAGCACTTGTCACATTTGCAATTTTATACTCCTTAGACATCTTTTGTCTTCATACTGGCCTCTTTGCTCCTTGAGTGGAGGGGCTGTTTCTGTTTTTGCTCACCATTTTATTTCCAGGTTCTGATAAAGTGCCTGTTCATAGGCACCAAATAAATATAATACTTGTATAATGAACAAACAAATGTGAGTTTCAAAAGAGCTCTAAGCAACATTAGTGTCACTGGAATAAGAGTGTGGCCTTCTATGATGATTTCTTTGAAAGATGAGACAATATTCACTTGCATATAGAAATTCTGATTTGGGGCTTGCTTTTAAACCTAGCACATTATTTTATCATTAGCCCTGACTAAAAAGACCAGCCCAATAGAGGAGGCACTCTGTGGTGGTGGGTAAATTGGTGGGCTGTGTTAGTCCTGGGTTTGAGTCCTAACCATGCCATTTACAAGTTCTGTGATTATGAACCACTACTTAGATTAAATTTCTTCATCTTTAAAATGGGAAGAATAGTCCCTATCTTACATAGTAGGTGTACAGATTAAATATATAATGCCTGTTACACATTTAACAGTTAAGGCCTTAAGAGTTTGAGAGAGGTACAGACTACTTCTGTTCTTAGAGGATCCCGTAATTTTTACAAATTAAAAATATAAAAACAGTATTTAAATATTTGTAGGTTTTTATAATTGTTCACTGGGGAAAATAGAATATAAGACAATATAAATGAAAGAATAAAATTTAAAAAGCTAATTGCAAGATTTATTTTTAAGTGTGATTTTTAGTGGACCAGTGTTAGGATATATGTCTGTCAGTCTTATGACTGTATTTGTATCATCTCATTCAGCCATGTCAAAGTTGAAATGTGAACTCTGTGATGGTGAGACCTCCTGACCACCCCCAGGATAGGCTCTGAGCACAATGTTTGGCATATAGTATGCACTTAAAATAATAATAGCTAATCTGGTTTCAGACAGTTTTCAAAGGGCTCAGAAATCCAGTTAGCTACTAAAGCCTGAACCATGTTCTCTTAGTTACTTTTTTTTTGAGACAGAGTCTCACTCTGTTGCCCAGGCTAGAGTGCTGTAGCGTCAGCCTAGCTCACAGCAACCTCAAACTCCTGGGCTCAAGTGATTCTCCTGCCTCAGCCTCCCGGGTAGCTGGGACTACAGGCATGCGCCACCATGCCCGGCTAATATTTTTTATTTATATTTTTAGTTGGCCAATTAATTTCTTTCTATTTTTAGTAGAGATGGAGTCTCACTCTTGCTCAGGCTGGTTTCGAACTCCTGACCTTGAGCGATCCTCCCACCTCGGCCTCCCAGAGTGTTAGGATTACAGGCGAGAGCCACCGCACCTGGCCCTCTTAGTTACTTTTTTTTTTTTTTTTTTTTTTGAGACAGAGTCTCACTTTGGTGCCCAGGCTAGCAGTGAGTGCTGTGGCGTCAGCCTAGCTCACAGCAACCTCAATCTCCTGGGCTCAAGTGATCCTACTGTCTCAGCCTCCCGAGTAGCTGGGACTACAGGCATGCACCACCATGCTCGGCTAATTTTTTCTATATATATTTTTAGTTAGTCAATTAATTTCTTTCTATTTATAGTAGAGACGGGGTCTCGCTCAGGCTGGTTTTGAACTCCCGACCTTGAGCAATCCACCCGCCTCGGCCTCCCAGAGTGCTAGGATTACAGGCTTGAGCCACCGCGCCCGGCCAGTTACTTTTAATAGTAGTGGATTTGCCACTCTGAAAAGTACAGACCACTTGCATAGCATCTCTATTAAAATGAGCAAGCAGTTTATATAATCTCTAAGACATTCAGCATAGTTCAAGCTCTTCTAATACCCATCAAGATGCATCAGATGTCCTGGCCCTGGCCATGGCTTCTGATAGGCCTACTTTAAAGCACAGTTTACAGAGAAACCTTACCTATGGTTACCTCATATACAGACAGTGTCCTTTGGCCCTAAGGAGTTTGAAAACCCTCAAAATATCAATACAATATTTAATCCTAGGCTAACTTAGAAACAGTCATTTACATACATTAAGAATTATAAATTGGGGCTGGGTGCAGTGGCTCACATCTGTAATCCTAGCACTTTGGCAGGCCAAGGCAGGAAGATCACTTGAGGCCAAGAGTCTAAGACCAGCCTGGGCAATAGTGAGACCCCTGAGTCTACAAAAAATGAAAAATTAATCAGGCATGTTGGCTCATGCCTGTAGTCCTAGCTACTTGGGAGACTGAGGCCAGAGGATTACTTGAGCCTAAGAGTTTGAGGTTGCAGTGAGCTATGATGATGCCTCTGCACTCTAGCTTGGGTGGCATACCCTATCTCCAAAAAGAAAAAAGAAAAATTATAAATTGAGAAAGAGAAATGTGAAACCAAATTATTATTATTATTTTTTGGAGACAGGGTCTCGCTCTGTTGCCTGGGCTGGAGTGCAGTGGTATCATCATAGCTCACTGCAGTCTCCAACTCTTGAGCTTAAGCCTTCCAAGTAGTAGGGAATACAAGCACATACCACCATGCCCAGCTAATTTTTTCTTTATTTTTTCTTTCATAGAGTGGGGTCTCAGGTCTCACTATTGCCCAGGCTGGTCTTGAACTCCTGGGTTCAAGCAATCCTCCTGCCTGAGCCTCCCAAAGTACTAGGACTACAGGCATGAGCCACCATGCCTGGCCTCCAAAACCAAAATATTACTAAACTCTGAACAAGCAAAGATATGCTTTTAACCAAATTAAATTTCTCAGCACAGTAGCCTGCTGATTGATATAATATTGATTACTGGCTATAATCTTTTAGAAATGTTTTTCATGGCCACATAATATGTACTGAGCAATTGTGAAGTAAAGCACTGTACTAAGAGATAAGGCACAGACTTCATTTAAATAGAAATTGCATTGGAACATTTGTGAAAAACATTTAATAATCTACTGAAGTTGCACAGGAAGTACATTAACAAGCGCTAAGGGTAATGTTGCAGTGATTGAAGTAACATACAAAATCAGGTTTAAAGTTTCAGATGTCTGAAAGTGACGGGGAGTCTTTAGTGTTTTGAAAGAGAAAGGTATTAGTTTGGTCCAAAACCAAAAGGAGTGACTTTTAAACAGAGAGTATGTTGTGGATAGGTGACCATAAGGTTTGCATAGCTGTCCTGTAGGCCAAAAATGATGTCAGTTATCTGGGAAGATAACTGAAAGATTTTTACACTTTGGTAGCAATTGGACACTACTACAGATTTCTAGAGAGTAATTTTTAAAAAGTAGTTGAGAAGCTAGAGGCAGAGGGGCTCTTGGAATAATCTGGATGCAGAGTCACTGATTGAGCACAAAGATGACAGGCCAAATTAAAAAAGTAATACATTTTGGTGATGGGATAAGGGCTGAAGAGATAGATGGGTTAGAGTGAGTTTAAGGTTATGAGCCTTGGAAGGACTGTGAGAAGATGGCAGCTGTTAAGCACAAGGGGAAACTGAGTCAAGCTGAGGGGTTCTTATGAAGAAGTTACTGCATTCTGAACAACCAGTCCAAAAAATAAAAACAGACCTGGCAAGAAGGCCCAGGATGCAGGCTAAGTGGAACATGCAGACTCGGAGATACACAGGTAAAACTGAACGCAGAATGCCTGGCGGTGGGCGATGTTCACCAAAATGCTGTGAGGGGAACCTTCACAGGTGGAAAGTGACTGTCAAAACCTTCATGGAGGTTAACAAGGACATGTCCCGAACATGGAAGTCAGAAAGGGCAGTATTCTGATGTGTGTCTCCTGGATGTCACTCATGGCTCCTCTAAGGTTATCTGAATTCTCCCAGAATCCTCAAAAGTTACCAAAAGCAGAAAAGATGTGTTCCTCCCACAAGTCCAGCTTTGAAGCAATGTCTTCAGAGAGAGGGGAATAGGTTTCAAAATTCTGACCCTGGGAGCTAGAGTCAGAGCTGCCCCCTCCGGCCCTGTGTGAAGGATCAGTGAAGCAGTTCACCTCTACCTCAAGAGGCAGCTGGGGCTTCAGACATTTCATTTCAGTTCCAGGAGCAGAGTGGGTGAGGAAAATCTCTGGCCTAGCTGGGAGCTGTAAAGCTTTCCCACTCTGACGCCGTGACTTGGCGCGCCTATTCTGGAACCACACCTGCAAGAGGGGAGGAAAAAAACTGCTTTGGGTTGGAGTTCTTATGCTACTGTTATGTACGTAGTTCATAGTAATAAATTCCAGTTTAACATCCCTGGGCTTCCTGCTCCAAAGACGTGGTTTTGAGAAAGCACTTTCGTTGACGGTTACAAGTTCAGAGCACCTAGCTTTCCCTGCCTCATTCCCAGATGCAAAATTGAAATAATGCCTGGTTCTATCTGTTCTTTATTTAGGGACAATTTCATGAAAAATAGGGTTACAAATAGCAGAATTCTCAGCAAAAAAATGCTACTCTGCTTAAAGATGATAGGCATTAAAATTATTTAGAAAATCAGTGTTTGAAAGTCTATACTCCCTTGTCAAACTAATCAAGGAGGCATTTTGCTCAGTGGACTTCTGTGAATAAATCTTTCTGCTATTTCCCCACAAATACTGTGTGCTGATTAGGAAGCCTCTGTACCAACTGTTGAAACTGACAGCTGTTATGACCGCCAGAGATGTTTTGCAGAAAAAACAAGTCTAGGCCAGGTACAGTGGCTCACACCTGTAATCCTAGCCCTCTGGGAGGCTGAGGCAGACAGATTGCTCAAAGTCAGGAGTTCCAGACCAGCCTGAGCAAGAGCAAGACCCCGTCTCTACTAAAAATAGAAAGAAATTAATTGGCCAACTAAAAATATATGGGAAAAAAAATTAGCCAGGCATGGTGGCACATGCCTGTAGTCCCAGCTACTCAGGACTCCTCCTGGCTGAGGCAGAAGGATGGCTTGAGCCCAGCAGTTTGAGGTTGCTGTGAGTGAGGCTGACACGACGGCACTCTATCTCAAAAAAAAAAGTCTACTCTTTCCCACTGTTTAAATGAGGGCTCTTGGACACAGAGCAAGATGTTACAGACAGGCAAAAAACCAAGCTTCTCACTACCAACTCCAAGATTCTGCTCTAAATTACTTTAGACAATAAACACACTTTGGTACTAGAGTTTTCAAACTGTGACAACAAGCTCCAGATGTTTCAGGCTTTGCCCCAAAATGCTGCATCCTTTCAAACCAAAATACCAGAACCAACACTTGCCAAGAAAGTGGCCTGGGAGTAACTTGGTGAGTCGGCCCTGCCCTCTCTCAGCTACCGTTCTCAAACCCAAAGCCAGAGGGAAACCTCACCTGCGCCGCATCTGTGTCTTCTTCCTCGATAAGGAAAAGTGTACAAATACTTCCTATCACCTTCCACTGGGAATTACTTTCTTTCTTTTTTTTTTTTTTTTGAGACAGAGTCTCACTTTATTGCCTAGGCTAGAGTGAGTGCCGTGGCGTCAGCCTAGCTCACAGCAACCTCAAACTCCTGGGCTCAAGCAATCCTGCTGCCTCAGCCTCCCGAGTAGCTGGAACTACAGGCATGCGCCACCATGCCCGGCTCATTTTTTCTATATATATTAGTTGGCCAATTAATTTCTTTCTATTTATAGTAGAGATGGGGTCTCGCTCTTGCTCAGGCTGGTCTCGAACTTCTGAGCTCAAACGATCCGCCCACCTCGGCCTCCCAGAGAGCTAGGATTACAGGCTTGAGCCACCGCGCCCGGCCGGGAATTACTTTCTGACCATTTCGAGTGGCCAGCTAGCCTCCTAGGAGCCTTAGAGTTAGCAATGAGACACAGTCATTGAATACAGCCTGAATTATTTCATTTAAGCCTACGGATATTATCCTTATTTTGCAGTCTAGAGCACTGAGGCTCGAGGGAAGCAACTTGTCCAACGTCCCCCAAGTAAGCGGGCCCCAGGGTGTGGCCTAAGGCGCCCGGAGGGTCGCGGCTCGGACTCCCCAGCCTCTCCCCCGGGCGCCGCGCACGCGGCGGGCCGCTCACCTGGATCCTGGACTCGGGGAGCAGGGTGAGCGCGGCCAGGCGCTCGCGCAGGTGGATGTCGGGGTACATGGTTCGGCGGAAGACGAGCTCCAGCAGCTGCAGCTGCTCGGCGCTGAACGACGTGCGCTTGCGGCGCCGCGGCGCCGACGGGGCGGCCGCGCCTTTGGGGGGCGCCCGCGAGCCCAGGCCTGCGTCGGGTGGCGGGGCCGGCCCGGGGCCCCTGCCCAGGACGCCCGCGAAGGGGGCCGGGGCGCCGCGCTCGGGGCCGGGGGGCGCGGGGGGCAGGGCGGCCGCGGGGCCGGGGGGCGCGGGCCGGCACGCCGGGAGGGCGGCGGCCTGGCGCTGGCGGGACCCTGCAGCGGCCATCGCTCCGGCTCGAGCGCCGCCCGGGCGCGGGCCGCAGTTATACCGCGCGCCCGCGGCGCCATCAAAGCGCGGACGCGGGAGGCCCGTGCTCTTCGGGGGGCGGCCCGCCCCGCCGCCAGACGCCCGGCATAATCGCTTCCGCTGACCGCGGGGCGCAGGGCCGGGCGCGAACCTGGGCCCCGGCCCCCTCCGTCGCGTCCCGCCTGCGGCTCCGCAATCCACATTCCCCAGAGTCTGCTGGGGAGGGGCGCTCGGGGGCCGCGGGCGGGCGGGCCTCCCTCCGCTCCGAGCGGCAGGCCTGGGGCTCCGGGCCTCACGTGAGCCCGGTGCCCTGGCCCGCCAGTCCTCATCAAAGGCGTTTATTTGCCACCCCTGCCATGTGCTAGACCCTGTACCAGGTTGGTCAAACAGCCCGGCCCCTGTCCTCTGCGAGCCTTCCTAACACATCCCGAATCCCGCGGGGCAAAGATAAAGGGCCTCCAGGGGGCCGCGCGCTCCTCGAAGAAGAGGGAAGGAAGGGCAGCTTCTGCCTGGGATACCGCATGGCCCAGGCACAGGGCTGTCCTAGGCAGGCAGGATGGCAGCGTGTCCCCCGTGAGCAGACATTTGATTTGGCCTTTCCGAAGGGACCCGACAGTGCTCCAGACCTGTCCGCTGGAAGGGACAAGTGATCGATCCTTCCCCTGCCCCGGGGGCTCATGTGAGCCTGCCTGGTGATGCTGCTTTGTGCTGTGGCCGTGGCTTACACGTCTGCTCCCCCACCAGGTTACAAAGTCTTAGAGAGCAGGAGCACATTTCCCTCCGTCATTCGGTCATCTAGTGAGTGTCCCTTGTGTATGCCCACTCTGGGTGACGCCGGCGCTAGACCTTCAATGAGTGTGTGCTGAATTGGATGTTGCCCAGTTCATCGGGACAGAGACCCACTGTGAGCACTGCCCGCCATAGTGCATGTCCCCAGGAGAAGAGCACAGAGGCCCAGGTCTTCTTGCTCCCATCGCCTGAGCACTGATGTCACCAGGGCCATTCACAGGGGGCTCTTCATTGGGAAGGTCTTTCAGGGTACAGTCTCCATCCCGTCTCTTTCCATTCTGGAATGCTAACGGACAGTCTCTCAGAAGAGCTTGGATCCCAGGTGGACATTCCAGTGTCAAAGCATAAAGCACTCTGGGAGCTGCTGCAAACAGGAGTTCTGGGCTTCATCCTTTCCTGGCTGGGGCAGGAGGTGGGGGTGTCAACACTGTGTCCCAGACCCCCTCACAGCCCCTGAGGCTCTTCTAGGCCGCCTGACTATACCCAATGCTTGCTCTTCCATCTCCCCCACCCCTCCCCCTTCTCCTTTCCCCTTCTTCCCTTCCTCTTTCATTCCTTTGCCAGGTCATTGAGGTTTTCCTGCTGAGGAAGTATGGCATGGGAGGTTAGACCTTCTATTTTTCTTTTTTTATTTTTTTGAGACAGAATCTCATTCTGTTCCCGGGGTTAGAGTGCCGTGGCATCAGCCTAGCTCACAGCAACCTCAAACTCCTGGGCTCAAGCAATGCTACTGCCTCAGCCTCCCAAGTAGCTGGGACTACAGGCATGCGCCACCATGCCCGGCTAATTTTTTCTTTAATTTTTAATTGGCCAATTAATTTCTTTCTATTTTTAGTAGAGACAGGGTCTTGCTCTTGCTCAGGCTGGTTTTGAACTCCTGACCTCAAGCCATCCTCCCGCCTCGGCCTCCCAGAGTGCTGGGATTATAGGCGTGACCCCCGCACCTGGCCTAGACCTTCTATTTTTCTATGCTTATTCATTCTTTAATTCATTATTTCAAAAAAACATTTATGAAGTGTCACTGTCCTAGGCCATGCTTTATCTATGTTATTCCTATCCCAATTGTACAGATCAGGAAATACACCACAATCCAGAGGCCCATATAACTTCAAAGCCAAATTGACCTTGAGACATCAATCCCATGGTCACACTGAGCTCCCTTGCCACCTTCAGGAGGGTGAAGCCCTGCTCCTCTCCCGTCTTGGAGGTTGTTGTCTTCCGTGCACACTGGGCTTGACAGTCGCAGGCTGCAGTGATGGATGCACTGCTGTAGCTACAGATACCATAAGGCCAACCCCAGGAGGACAGCAGAGATTTGCTGAAACTAACAGCCAGAGATAGCCTGGGCAACCCAGAAACTCTGCCCAGGGGTCAGGGATCATGGGAATTATCCAGCCTGTTGTGTGGAAATCCCTTGGGTCCTCTGTCCAAGCCTCATTCTTCTGCTGCCATCTGCTCACTTGTTGGGAGACCCTGAGACTGCCTGGCAATAGGCCAGAGAAATGGCCTGTGGAGACTGACGTAGCCCCTGCTCCTCACTGAAGCGGTGGTGATTTAGCGAAGTGGTCTGAACACGTAGAGCAGTCTTTTCTCTGTCTTTTAAATGCATGGTAAGAAATGCCAGCATTCAGTTTCTGGTTTGATAATCCTCCAAACTGACTAAATAGGCATTATTTTCATATGACTGTTTTCCTGAGAGTTTGTGTTGGCTTTTGATCCTCTATATTAAAATAAGATTTCAGCCTCTCCCATTCTCTCCTCCTTTTGCTCTAAATGCAGTTTCTATTGAGTGTACTTATATATGCCTAAAAAATAACCTCTGTGAGGACACAGTGGAAACCCAGGGTTGGAACGGGAGTAAAGGGTTGGAAAGGGAGATTTCGATACGCTTCAGGACTGCTTTATTATTAGTTTTTAAACATGTGCATGTATTATTATTATAAATACATTTTAAACCCTAGATTTCTGATGACTAAATGTAATGTGATATTCTGAATTGGATCCTAGAAAAGAAAAAAGGTATTAGTGGAAAAACTGGTGAAATTTCCATTAAAAAAAAACCCTAGTTTTACAAAACCGAAGTAGAGGATGCAATGTAATGTATCTGGAAAGAGATACTACTGGAATGAGCTTCCCAGTTCATTTGGGATTTTCATTGACTAGGGCTGGCAAGATGGGAGCCACTGTCAGGTCTCTACAAAAGCTCTGCCATGTACATTCACTTGAAATTAAAATGATTTTCTCCTTCTCTTTTCTTTGACAGACACTTATAAAATTATAAGTAGTTTTCACTAAATCTGAGTTCTAGATTCCTTACTCGATGACCCTGCTGCAAATATACCATGCATATTTGTTAATTCTTCTATACTCATTTTTGCCAATTGGAAAATGGAAAGAGCCCTATTCTTGGCAATATAATTATAAAAATAATTATTTCTCCAATGTAGATAATCTGAAAAATTTAAAGCCCCATAAAGTGCTTTTTTTCTATAGGAGCACATGAGTGCTCCACCAGTTTGAGAATAGCAGCCCGAAGTTCAGGGTCCGCTGAAGACAACATTCACTGAGATCAGGGGCTGGAGTCTCCCCCCCACACACACCTGGGCTGGCTGAGAGCTCTGGGCCATTATTGATATTTAGTCTGTCAGTAACTTGAAGTGGACACAAGGGAGGGCAAGGTGAAGCAGAAGACAACCCTCACGGGAGGCGTGGGGACGGGGGAGGAAGGCGCGCTTATCCGCAGCCAGGCTGGGAGGGACGAGGCCATTGGGGTCACTGTCCTCTTCCGCATCCTCTACATTTCCCACCACGGTTCCTGTCGCTGACTCCCCCAAATATCACAGAGGCTGCCTTTCCTCCCCAAGTGCTAAGTGCTCTCTTCCCCGGGCTCTTTGTTGTTCCAGTCAGGCCCTCTCTGCTGTCTGAGGCCTGCCCCAGAGCCTGGGTGTTTATTAAAGGAAGGCCAGGAAAAGGCAGCCGAGGGGGTCCACTTCCCCCTTGAGATCCGCGGTGCTGTCTGCCTTTGATCCTGGCCTCGCTTTGATTCCATCCCTTCTCGATGCCCAGGCCTCTCGAGTTTCTCAAGTTCACTTCGGAACCGTGGTTACACGGGACTGAAAGACAACCCCCCCCAAAAGGTATTAATGTGCCAGGGAAGTGACAATATGGTAGGAAGTCTTTTTTGTTGTTTAGTCAGCAAATTCAAATAATAAACGCAACATAGCAAAAATAACAATTCCTCTTCTTTCTCCGACTATTTCTACCCAAAGCCTCTCCTCACATAGGGGCATCTTTCGCAACCCGGACTCACACAGCTAACCAATCAAGGTAAAAGAACATTTCGACTTCAGAAAAAGGAAACCATAGATTTTCCAAGCTTATGTCTACATACTTGAAGTGAGGAACTGAAACCACTAGCAGAATGTTTGATCCTCAAACCTGACCCTAGTCAGACGTTTCTTTCTGCAACATACCTATTGAGCACTTAAAATGGGGCTACTGTGATTGAGAAAGCAACTTAAAATTTCATTTTAATTTATTTAACTATAAATAGCTGTATGTGGCTGGTGGCTCCCACCAGCACAGCTCTGTGCCATTGTCCTTCTTTGATAACTTGTTTATGTGCAGATATAGAAAGGTATCTGGTCAATACAAAACTATACATGAAACTTGAATTCTACACTCTCACCTTTACTGTCTAAACACAAGTCTGGATCATTCAAGTGGTTATCTCATTCTACACCAGACAGGCTCATATAGATATTGCTGAACAGTGTATTAAATATAGTGTAGCATTATAAATGGTCTTTCTTGAAGAGTGACAGTTTGGGATCACTTGCTGGTTAAAAGTTTATGATACTGTAAGTTTCTTTAACATTGTCATTTGACTTAAACTTCCTTTAATTTTGATCACTTTGTTCTCTTCTGACCATGTAATGAAAGTTTGCTGCTGAAGTTCTCTGAGTCCCTGTAGCACGTGACATGGAATTGAATTAGTGCATATCCCATATCAGCGTGGTGTCAATTTCGTACAAGGACAAGGAAAGAGAGAGGCATCAGGAGAACACAGGACCTGCCAATATCTGTCTCTTTGCTGCTCCCAAATAATGTATTAAAGTGTTAGCAGACACCCGAGTAACCTAAGATCAATTTTGGATACTGTGTCCCGGTCTGCATGTATTGGGTGTATATTTCTAAAATACTCTCTTTGATGGTATTGCCTATAACAGCTGGGAGACATCTGTGCAGGTAAAATACCATCCCAAGTTTGTCTAATCAAACACAGATTCTTGGTGGATCTAGGATATAATAAGACGCTTTTAGATAGATTCCAATCCATTTTAGATTAGATCCTGCTCTAGAAAGGGGAGGTTTTAAATAAACAGTTCCACTGTCTCAGGCATTTAGCCTTTGCAGTAACCTGAACTATCTGTACTCGTTTAGAAGGAAGAGCAGATAACTTCAGCCTCCCCTTCTTTTAGACTGAATTCACGTGCTCTGAGTGCTAACTCTGTGCCAGGCCCTGTGCTGCAGGACGGGAGAATTTTTCCCATTCCGCGGCCGGGCTGCGTTGTGGGGTGGCGCCCGCACTGAGGAGGCCCTGCCAGCTCAGCTGCCACACCCCTCTCGGACGGCTCCCTTAGACCCAGACTCAGCCCACGTCCATGTATCACCCAAAACGTGCCTGTACTCTGGGTTTATCTCGGTACAAACAGTGCCAAAGAGAGCCCTGCTTTTAATTTGGTTGCTTATTTGGTGATTATTTAAAGTCATTAGTCCTCAGACTTTGTTCTCTACATACCATTTCCCACCAAAATGGAAAAAATGCACCTTTAAGAAATAGCTCGGCCGGGCGCGGTGGCTCAAGCCTGTAATCCTAGCTCTCTGGGAGGCCGAGGTGGGCGGATCATTTGAGCTCAAGAGTTCGAGACCAGCCTGAGCAAGAGCGAGACCCCATCTCTACTATAAATAGAAAGAAATTAATTGGCCAACTAATATATATAGAAAAAATGAGCCGGGCATGGTGGCGCATGCCTGTAGTCCCAGCTACTTGGGAGGCTGAGGCAGCAGGATTGCTTGAGCCCAGGAGTTTGAGGTTGCTGTGAGCTAGGCTGATGCCACGGCACTCACTCTAGCCTGGGCAATAAAGTGAGACTC
>VSMD01098476.1:0-114049 GCA_008750895.1 Mirza zaza
GAAGCTGGTGATGGCGGATGGGAGATGGAAGGGAAAGCCAGGGGACCAAGTGACCTCTAAGGTTCCTTCCAGTTGGCACCCATCTGGGAAAGGACAAAAATCGCTCAAACCTGGCAGTCAAGAAGTCTCAACTGAGGCACGATTTGCTGTGTGATCTTAGGCAAGTCTCTTCCCCTCTCTGAGCTTAAATTTACCAATTAGCATTTGTAGTGAGCAGTGGTAGATGAGGAGTGGAATTGGAACCTGATCAATTCCTCTAAGTCTTAAAATAGAAGGGTCTTGTCAGCTAGAACGTTCCAGGATTCCTCAGACTGGTGTGCTCTGGGCCAGGATTTCCTGGGGGCTAAAAATAGAAATAAAACCAAACAAAACTATTCATTAGGTGCTGGGGAATGTTCTAAGTCCTTTTTACAGATATTAGCTCATTTAATCCTCACGACAGTGCTCCGACGTGAGCACTATTTTGCAGGTGAGGACATTGAGGCAGAGAGAAACCAGCAGACAGACTCAGGCACCAAACCGACTCGGAAACCAAAGACACCCCGCCTTCTTTCTGGCTCACTTCTCCAGCTGGGTGGTTCTGCCCACCCCTTCCAGGGCTCTGTTCTCCTCTGTGGCATTGGCAGCACTGGGTAAGGTCTTCCCTGCCTGAGCCAGGCGGCCGCCTTGAGGTGCCCTTCACCTCCCCGTGCTCCCCCTCCCTCCCCTCCTCTCTAGGGGAGCCGAGCCAGTCTCAGGTTTCTCCATTTCCAGGCTGAGGCTCCTGCCTTGGGCTGGGCTCACCGAAGAGATCTTGCTGACCTTGCACTTTCCACCCACTCTGGGGCCCTGGGCTCTGCATGGACACAGGAGGAGTCCTGTGCCCCCTGCCACGGTGGAGGACCGAGGGTGTGGGGGAGGGGCTGGCCTTTTGCCCTTGACCCTGGTACGAGAAAAGTCATCCTAGTCCCAATGGACAGGCCTAAATTTGATCCCACAGGCATCTCTGGGCAGATCTGGGGCAGCGGTATTGCTGAGGGCACTGGAGGAGGAGTCAGGGCTGGCAGAGGGCTGGTGAGATGTCTTCCAGACTATGCCCAAAGTGCCTTGCAAAATCACGGTGGGGTACTTGCGAACTCTCCCTTGCATTGGACTAGTTTCTGCAAGCTCTCTCTTTTGGAACAGTAAAATTACAGAGTATCAACAGCTGGATAGGCCCTTAGAAATCACTGAGGCCAAGTCTTTTTGGTTCCAGATGAGGAGCCTGAAGCCCAGAGAGGGCAAAGATATGCTCGAAATGGCATAGCAAGATGGCCATGGAGGCAAGTTGGAACCCAGGGTTCCTGACTCTTCCAGGCCAAGTGCCTTTGCCAACTCAGCTCCCCGCTGGGACAACCCTCTTTCTATGCAAAAGATCATCCGCTACTCTCTCTCTCTCTCTCACACATATACACACACACACACACACACACACACACACACACACACGAGGTGGGGGGCCTAGAAAAGCGGGCCCTTGGGAGTTAAGTGGGAGGAACCAGAGGCTGATGAAAGGCAGAGCCCAGGATGATGGCAGGGACTGAAACTGTGTCACTGGGGTGGGAGGGGCATTCTGGAGCAGGGCTGTGGGCTGCTTTTTTGTGGCCTTAAGCCTCCATCTAGCCCATGCCTCTCGAGCTCCTCTTGCGGGTGGGAGAGCCTCGGAGACGGTCTCTACTGACGCTCGAAGGCTTTGGAGGTCTCCAGCGAAGTCACTAGCCCACCCCCTGGGGTCTCCGTCGCACCTGCGCCCTTCAGGTGTCCAAAGGCCCACCTGGTGCTCCCTGCCACCCTATTTTCCAGATGGCTGCCGCCAGCGGGCCAGCTGAGGACCGTGGTCACAAGGGGGCAGTGGCGCTCCATGGCCCGGGCGGGCTCGGAGGCGCGCTTTCCCCCGGCCTGGGGTGGGGGGCAGCAGGAGTTCGCGTCGGGCTCCCCCACTCCTGGCACCCTCCCCATTTCCTCTTGGAAGCCTCCCTAATCCTCTTATGCCGAGGGTCACATCCCTGGGCCCCGGGACGAGGTGTTTCATTTTCAATTCGCCCCCCACTGCCCCTGGGGGAGCTCCATGAAGCGTGGGGAGGGGAGACCCCTGGGTCAGAGCCCTCTTCCCTGCCCCTCTGCTGACCTCTCTTCCTCGCTCTTGTCTTCAGCTTGCTTCTTTGGGGGTGCCTGTCTCCCACGTGCCCACCCTCCGTTTCCCTGCCTGGCCAGGCTCGTCCCTTCGGAGAACCCACGTTCAGTCTCATTTCTCAGGCCTCCCCCTCCTTTCTCCCTTATCAACGTTCAGCTTTCACTTCCCCTCTCCCCTCTCCCCCTCCGCCCCTCCTCTCCTCTCCCTGCGCCCTCTTCCTTCCTCCCCTCCCCTCCTCTCCCTTTCCCTCTCCCATCTTCCTTATCCCTTCTCAGGCCTTCTCTGTCCCTTCCCTCTGCGGAGGAATGGGAGTCTGGGCGGATGGGCCTCGGGCTGCCTCTCCCAGGCTCCTGCCTCTCCCAGGCTCCCGCCTCTCGCGCAGGCCGGGCCGCAGCCCAGGGGGACCCGGATCGGATCAGGGCTGGACGTCGGGAAGGGACCAGCTCGCACTGCAGGAATCTGGGAGTGGAGGAGGCTCTGGGTCACAAACTCTCTTCAGTTTGCTTAGCAAGTGCAGCCTCTCCCAGGGGGTGGAGGGAGATTTAGAATCCAAAGACCTGGGACCTGGTCCCAGCTCTGGCCCGACCTCTGGCCCCAGCCCTGGGCTGAGTGACCTTTCCCATCCTCTCCCTGCGCTTCGGTTTGCCCCTGAGGACAATGGCGAGGTAGAGCTCTGAGGACTCTCCCAGCTGTTATTCTATTTCTTTCACTTTCCAGCCATGACTGTTAGTCCAAGGATGCCTGCGCGCTGCTTCTCTCAGATTTACTCTCTGTCCTCAGTGCACCCCCCCTTTAAAAATGCTGGGGTCCTAGGAGCAGTTCTTGTGACAGAGAGTGGCCTGCCTGTGTGTCCACGTTGCACTGGGAGAGAGACTGGGTAGGACGTGTGCTCTAACGTCAGTGAGCTGAAGAATCTGTCTGGCATAATTGCTCCCTGACTCTGGGGTCCCGGGGAGCTCCTGGGACATAGAATGTAGACCGTCAATAGAAGAGGTCTGGGGCAGAGGTAAGTCAAGCGACAGTGCATGGGAACCCCATAGTCCCCACTCCATCCGCCAGCTCTACCCCAATGCACAAAGTCAAGGCCCATTACCTGCCTTCCACCTCCTAGCTTCCAAAAGAATCTTACTCCCCCGTGGTGCAAATAAGGAAAGCGAGGTCCAGAGAGGGACGAGGACTTGCCTAGGTACCTGCAGCAAGGTGGTGGCTCCCAGTCTCCAGCTGTGAGTCCCAGTCTCCAGGTGTGAGTCCCAGTCTCCAGCTGTGAGCATGGGCGCCACCCCGAATGGAGTGGAGCGAGGGGCGCATGAGCCTGGCAGCGCTGGGGTGGGATGCGAGGTGACAGTCATTAGGGCTGGCTGCCCGCTCTCTATCTCGTTCCAGGCACACACCCATCTAGCAGTGAGACACAGCTGGAGGGTAGCACCCCCACCTGAAAGTGTGATTTATCGCATTCTCCCTTTGTCCCCTCAGTCCTCAACCTTCCTGCAGACCCCAGAGAGGGCCCAGCCTGACGGAGAGGCAATTCACCTGTTTTTGATTTGAGATTCAGGTGGACTTTTCTTTCTTCTCATCAAAGAAGTGGCGAGGGGAAGTCAGGGCCCCATCCATCACCCCAGCCTCTCAGCAGCCTTGGGGAGGGGCAGCAGATGGGGAGGGAAAGGCCCAGGGCTCGCTCGGCCTCCTTAATTCCCAAAGGGAACCCCCCAGACAGCCAGACAGGGCATGGCTGGCCCAGACATTTAGGTCTTGGCCACAAATTCTCCGGAGAAACTGCCTAAGGTTTCCTGCATTGGCGCTCTGGCTCTCGGGAGGTCCTGGGGCCATTTTTCCTTTTCCAATCCCTCATGTCTGGGTGGAGAGAGGTGGGGCCTGGGAGCTTGGACCCCAAACAAAGGCAGAACAAAGTTTTAGGGAAAGAGGGAGAGAGATGGGAGAGGGAATTCATTTTGTTTTCATCACCTGCTCTGAGCCAGACGCTGCTTACCATGTTCTCTATCTCATTGAACCCTCCCAACACTGCCCCATTCTCCAGTTAAGGAAACTGCGGCCCAGAGAGGAAAAGTGATCACTCCAAGGACAAATCACAAGACAGTAAGTAATGGGGGCCACATTCAAGGTCACAGCTGTTTGGTTCCAGGATGTTGGCCCCACCAGGAAGAGATGACCTGTGGCATCCGGTCCCTATCCCCCCCTCAACACATGGCTCCTGTGTGCTTCAGCTCAGCGCCACCACTAACGCACGCACAGCGTGTGCAGTGAAAAAAAGCAGCCCCTCCTCTGGGATGACCCACCCCAGGGCAGGATACACGTCTCGTTCCAAGGAGCCAGGGCTGAACTTTAGCTCCCAGTGGTCATTTGCACCAGGTACACTTGAGCAGTGCTCAACCTACACAGCCATCCCCTGTGGCCCCACTGGGCTATCCTTTCTTTACAGTGGGCCGATCAAATCTTGGTCTGGAAGGGAAGTGAGGAACGCACTGGGCCATGATGCCCAATCCTCCTCTTCCTTCTCCCCTCCCCTGAACATTATCATCTCACCATCGTCGCCACGGTCATCCCAGGCATCCTCATGATACTACAATTACTAATAACAGGGGCTCCGTTCTAGCTCAATCTTTTTGGAATCCTTCCCCGAAGCAACCCATTTTCTCCCTGCTGGACTCTTTCCTCCTCATTACACCCCTCTCAGTTTCCAGCTCACAGAAGCCCATCCCCTGGGGAAACATATCCATGACCAGGACAGTTGGACCATGACCCCTGGGGAGACCTGAGAGAGATGGGGCGAGCAGGGGCACTGTGTGGCCTCAGGTATGCTGGCTTAGTTGCTGTGTGGCCTTGGGCAAACTGCTCATCTCTCTGGGCCCAGCCTCCCCACTCTTCGATCTGAAGGGGTGGGGTAGATGACATCCATGGTCATTTCCAGCTTGGGGTGCTGGCGTCTAAGTTCAGAAGTCCTGTTCCCATCTAGGTGCCAAGGGTGGAAAATAAAGCACCCTTTGGATCCCTCCCTGGGGCTTTGGGCCAGGCAGGACGCCAGAGGCAAGCTGCGGGAATGGAAAGCAAGTCCTGGCCTTGCTGCTTCCTAGCTGTGTGACCTAGGCAGGTTACTTCACATCTCTGAGCCTTATTTTCTTCATCTGAATAATGGAGATGATTGCATCTACTCTGCAAGGAAGTGCTTCTGTGAGGAGTCAACAAAATAATGTATAGAACTGTGCCGTGTGTAGCCACTCACATAGTAGCCATTCATTCATTCATTCATTCAGTGAATATTTCTTGAGTATCCACTAAGGGAGGTAGGAGCTCTGGAGCCAGACTGCCTGGTTTCTGCCTTTTATTACCTGTGTGGTCCTGGTTTAGTGACTTAACCTCTCTGTGCTCCAGTGACCCCATCTCTAAAATGGGGCACCTACCTCATGGGACTGTAAGAATTAAGAAAATTCGTCCGTGTAAAGCATTTACTGCTTGGCACAGAGGAAGAGCTCAGTAAATGTCATGACTCCATTCTAAATGCCAGGTGTGCAGTGGGAACGAGACACACAAGGTCCCTGCCTTCATGGAGCATTCCTTTCCCTCTTCCTTTTGTTTTTCCTTGCATGAGGGATGAAGAAGTGTCTTAGATAGCTCGAGCTAAAAGCATCCTTTGCTCCTTCCCCTCTTCCAACCAATCTATAAATTAAATAAATCTGCACATGCGCAGTGAAGCTTCATCAAGCACCCTGTCTGGTTCTATGCTCGAGGCTGAGGCCGTGGAGATGGATATGACTCAGCCTCCATTCACTAAGAATGCTCAATGAGAGACGGAGCGACAGGGAGGGAGGGAGAGATTATTTTAGGGCCATGAGGGAAGACTTCTCCAGGAGGTAGACATGTGTTCTGAGTCTTTAAAAAAAGATGCTGAGAACTTTCCTGGGGCACAGAGGATATTCCAGACAGAAGGAAGCGCACGAGCCAGGACACGGAGGCACTGAGAGGTGGCCAGTGCTCCCGTGGGGCTGGAGCTTCAGGGCGTGTGGAGGTCATGCCTCGAATCTTCTTTCTGCAGGGGGAAGAGGCAGCAAGAGAGTACTTTTTACAGGGCACCTAGCACAAGCCAGGCACCGTGCTCAATCTGTCCACATACTACATAACCATGGGGCTCCTTACCTGCATTTCACAGATGAGGAAATAGCCTCAGCGTGGTGAAGGGATGTGCTCAGGGCCACCCACCTCGCAAATGGCAGAATTGAGGCAGGCCCCCCAGTCTGCTCCCCTCCAGGGTCAGTGCTCCTTGACGCTTCTCTGCTGTCTCTGGCTAGTGGGGCAGGGGAGGGGAGGGGAGGGGAGGGGAGGAAGGGGAGCTGAGCCTCCCTGCACCACGGTAGGGGAGATCTGGGCAGAAGGAAGTCCCAAGGCCTACTTAATCCTGTGTCTCTCCCCACCCAGGAAGCCACCACAAGGAAGACTGAGCCTCTCTCCCACCCCTTATACACCCGGCAGGCACACATCCACGTGCACGCGCGCTCGCGCACACGCACACACGGCCCTCCATCCTCCCCTTCTCCTAAAAATATCAAACCAGTGGAGCTGCAAGGGAAATGAATGTTTGGCAGCAGAGCAAGTGGCCTACGAGTGGTGTCAGGCTCCGTAAATATTTACCCGCTGGATTAGAGCAGAAGTTGGAAACATTAGGCAGCTGAAAATTACTGTTTTAATAGCATGGCTGATAAATCCAAACTTGGGGGGTTTGTTTGGAAGTCTCAGCTTCTGGGAATTTCAGCATGTAAACCGTGGGCCTGGGGTGGCCAGGGACAGAGTGGAGGGGTGAGGGCTGGAGGGCAGGTCTACCTGCAGGAGAGGACAGCCAGGCCAGAGGAGGCTCAGCACCTCAGACTACAGCCATTCGGACGGCACAACATTAATTCATCTCCTCATTCATTCATTCATCAAACCGCAGCAAAGGGAAGAGTGACAAACATTTATTGTACACCAAAAACGTGGCATATATTTCAAGAGGCGCTTTATCTTTTAGTCTCTCACTTAACACTGCCCATACGCTTGGGTGGTGGCAAGTATTATTTTTATCTCACAAGAGCTGAGGAAAATCAAGTGTCAGAGTGGCAAGGTAACTTGCTCAAGGGCACCAGCTGGGAAGAACTAGGACAGGAATTTAAGCCCAGGTGCATCTGACTCCAAAGCCATGTTCTTTCCGCCACCCGTGTTGGGTATGAAGCAGACACTCAATACATTTCTGAGAAATCTCAACAAGGTGCTGAAAATACGGAGATGAGTCCAACTTAGCTCCTTCCTTGGAGAGTTCTTGGTCTAGAAGGAATCTAAGATGAGTACCCTGGCGATTCCAATTCCAGGCAGAAAGTGGCCAGTGCCTCAAGAGCGGATCCTGTAAAGTCCCGTGGGAGTGCCGAGGAGAGAAGAGTTTCCTTTAGGTTGGTGGATAGAGAGGAGGGAGTCCTGGTGAGGAGGACCGGGAAGGCCTCCTGCAGGAAGTGGCAGCTGAGCGGCCCTGACCCAAGCATAGAATTTGCAAACATGAGATAGTAAGGAGGGCAGGGCTCCGGGCAGCGGGAACAGCATGAGTGAAGGAATAGTGAGTGTAACTGAAGCACAGAGTGTATAAAGAGAAAGGGCGGGAAATAAGTTCCAGAAAGTAGATGGAAGCCAGATTGTGAGGGACATTGTAGCCCTCAAGTGCTGAGAGAGCTAAGGGTCCCAGGGCTTACACTATAGCATGGCTTGGGCCGGCCACAGCTAACTCTTCTTTCTTCCTTTTTGCCCTCCAGAAATGGCAAAATGAATGCTCCCTTGGAGCCCCTCCCCCACGCTGGGGCCTGTGTGCAGTTTGGCTTCCTTCCACGAGACCAGCCCCCTATCCCGTCCCTAGGCCAAGATCCCAGCTCCCCACTGCTAGAGCTGCGGCCCTGCTTGGTGACAGGACAGTGCAGCTGGCTCAGGCATGTGTAGTCTGAGGAGAAAGGGGTCCCTAGCGAAGGTCGCCATGGGTAGCTAGGCCCAGTGCACAGAGGGGCAGAGTGACAGGGTCAGTGGGGTAAGAAGAGAACACTGCTTTGGCACTCAGTAGACCTGGATATCAATTCTGCCTGTGACGTAGGACCTTGGGACAGTCGTTGCATTTCTCTGAGTCTCAGTTCCTGCCTCTGCCACCCCCTAGCTGGAAATGTCATGTGAGGCTTGACATACAGTGCGCACTCAGCGTAGGGCACCTGCATGGCATCTTCAGGAACGAGTGAGCACGTGTGTGTCTCAGGAGATGCAGAGGTGGAGATACAGGCAGCAGAGTCGGCGCTGGGAATGTCTTCCCTTGGAGGCTTAGAACAGGGAAGCCGTCCCCTCACTCCCCGAGACAGGACGATCCAGAGAGCAGTGCGTTTCCATGTCCCATCGGAACTGTAAACTGCACGGTTTCACAACTCCGTGAACAGAAATCAAGTTTAAGTTTGGGAAATTTGGGGTGTCAGGACTTCCAACTTTGGCCTCGGGAATCTAACATCAGCTCCCGCCACTATCCCTCCACCCTTCCTCCCCATCCCCTCCCAGGCCCTTGGGCTCTCCTTCCACCAAATAGGAACAAACAGGCCTGCACGACATTCTGTGGGGTGGGGGACCGAAGGAGGGAATGTCAGCAAGGAGGAGGTGACAGGCTGGGCTGTGCGCAAGGAGCAGGGGGAGGGGCCCAGCCAGCCCCGGGAAAGGTGTGAGTGAAATGAAAGAAGCTGTTCCCTCAGGCTATGTCCTCCCCAGTCCCCAGCAAGGATGGGGGAGGGGCAGCAGGCCCAGAGGGGCTTGAGGCCATCCCCAAATTTGGTAATTAGGCTTCTCCGTGTGGTTTTCCAGCTCCAGAAAATGTTAATTTATTGCAATTTGAAAAATGATCGAGGCAGGACTGGACTCAGCAGCTGGTGCAAGGGAGAGAGAAATCTCTTTTTGTTCTGCAGGGAATTGGGCTGCAGCCCCCACCCCCAGCCTGCTCCCTTGCGGGGGCCATCCTTCTCCCAGTGTCGAATGTCGCCAGGCTCCTCCCAGGAGCGGCCTGCCTTCCTCGGGTGTTGAACGCACTGGCATTTATCAAAAGCCTAGCAGCTTCTGCGGGAAAGAGGTGTGTGGGGAGGTCTGAGAGCCGGCCCCAGTGGGGGCGGGGTCCCAGGCTGGGCCCACCCTGGGCCCCAGGAGACCTCGCAGCCTCTGAGGGTCGCGTGGAGGGCGGGAGCTGGGATGGGAAGGCCTGGACTGCCACAGCTGGCTAGAAACAGTGTGGAAGCCTCCCCTCCTCTTCCTCTGTCCTGTTGAGCTATGTCCCACCTGCCTGGCTGCCCCCTCACCTCCATTGTTCAGCCAGACAAAGATGATTATGGAAACAGCCATGGCCACTTCTTCCCGGTAGTCCCCACGGCTGTCCTTGCCGTCTCTCCCTCCCCACACCGTGTGTTCGCACTCTTGTCTTTAGCACACACAAGCATGTATCGACGTGGACTGTGTGCAGGCCACCAGGCCGGGTGCTGGGACACAAAGGTGAGAGCATGGCACAGGCCATGCCCCAAAGGATGTTCTAGAAGGGGAAACGGAGTCACTGTTTCTGTGCGCATCGGCCCACATCCATCCGCCTCCCTCACCCCCCCTGCCTCCTTCACCTCCACGTCCACCTTCCCCCCACACCACTTCTCCTTCTTCTTTTCCTATGTTCTTTTACTGTGGCCACCAGCGTCAACCCCGACACTGTAATCATCATCGCTGTCGTCCCCATCATCATGGTTTTCGATTCCTCCTCCCTGCCAATCTAGGAATGTGTAGCCTGAAACTGACACGCCAACAGTGCACAACTATTAAGACACAAAAATTAAAAAAAAAAAAAACCTTGGATGAATGCATAGGAAAGTATTTACACTACAGTGCTCAGTTTAAGCAACCTCTTGGGGGCTTATGGAATCTCTCACATCTGGTTGGGGCTTTGCAGTGAGATTCAGATTGGTTCCTGGCCCACAAAAATGTTCTTCATCCTGTCTCTCCTTTCCAGTGGGCCAGCATTAGCCCTTCTGGAGGCTGAGTGCCAAGAAGCCAAAGAAATCCAGCCCAGGAACTAAGGGTGGTGTCTGTTTGCATTCTAGCTGGAACCTGCCAGCAGCTAGCCAGCTAGTCTGGAATTCTCAGGATTCTTGCCCAGCCTGGGCTCCGCTCAGGTGCCACCCACCCTGGCCTGGTAGGCAGTAGATAAGAGGGCTCAGGAGCTCCAGATGAAGCATGCCTTTGCTAAGTCCCAGCACCTCCACACTGTCACACCTGCTACAAGGAAACCCCAGTCCCCACGGGTTTTCCAAGTAGGTCTACAAACCAAAGCAGCACCCCCTCTCCCTACCCTGCCCCCTCCCACACCTTATTAGAAATGCAAGCTTTTGGCTCTGCCCCAGACCCCCTGATTCGGAAACTCTGGGGTGAGACCCAGCAATCTGTGCTTTAATGAGCCCTCTTGATAATTCTGATGCACATCAGAGTTTGAGAACCACTGGTAGGAAGAGGGCAATGCACTCAGGCCAACGTGGATTGAAGTCACAGCCCTGCTGTTGCTAGCTGTGTAACCTAGGGCAGGCCAGTAAACCTCCTTAAGCCTCAGTTTCCTCATCTATAAAATGGAGATCATAGCACTTGTCTACCTGAAAATAGCATTCATTTTGATTCAATATGAGGAAAAAGAAAGGTCATGAACAAGTAGACCTAAAGCTGCTGGTCCCAAGAGTTACTGAAGCCAGGTGACCACATCATGGAGTGAGTACATGGTGTATTTAGCCAGGAGTCCTGTGTGGCTGGGACCCAGGGTGTCCACTGTATGTCTTGCCTTCTCCATCATGTATCACACATTTCAAACCTCCATGCCCGGCACTGACTGTTTCCTCTGCCCAGAATTACTTATTCCAAGAGCCCATGCAAATTATTCCTTCCCTGTGAATTTATCTGAATTAGTTAGGAATTGCATTCAGTGTGAGGAACTAAACCAAAAAATGTCTAGTTTAAATACACAAGGGTTTATAATCTCATGTGCAGGAAGCCCAGAGGTAGGCAGTTCAGAGATGGCAAATGGCACTGTGAAGTCATCAAGGCCTCAGCAACTCCATTTTTCTGCTCTAACATCCCATCACCAGCTTCGTTTTCAAGGTCCCATTAGGGTTCGAGATGGCTGCCATCACATAACCATTCTAGACAACGGAAGAGGGAAAGGGCACACATCCTAGCTGAGTCAGCTTCCTTTTATATTTCATTGGTCAGATTTTAGTCACAAGGTCACACCTAGTTGTAAGACGGGCTAGGAAATAGTCTTTGAGCCAGGCATTGCCATCGGGGGAAGGGGTAAAATTGGGGCTTTGTTACTTAGGGAGAAGGGGAGAGTGACTATTGGATGGTAACTACCAGAGCAGATTCTGTGACAGCTTCCCTTCTCCTCCCAGAAATACTGGTCATTGCTGTGCCCCCTCCTCCATTACAGAATTAGTGCTCTGCACTGAAATCTAGCACCGAGCCTCAGTAGGTCCACCGGGCAGGAGGGAGAGCCCTGGGTGCTGCTTTGCTCAGCCTAGCTCAACAGAAAGGCTCACGTGGCAGTGCCAGTGAGCAACGGCACAGACCCAAGCATTGCAAAGAGCGTTGGCTTTGGGGTCAGCCTTGAGTTTTATCTGTAGCCCTGCTATACAGTGACTCTGTGACCTCAGCCATGAGTAGCAATGACCTTTGACCATTGGCTATATGCCAGCCAAGTTGTTTCCGTGTATTATCTCATTTAATCCTCAGAGAGATTGATATGATTGCTATCTCCATTGTAGAGTAGAAAAAACTAGAGGTTAAATGAAGTCCCCCAGCTACTAAGAGGTGGGGCCAGGTTTCAAATCCTGTGGTCTAAGCTGGAGTCCAAGCATAGCCTCTCTATAAACCACTCTGTGCCTCAGGCTCCTCGTCAGTGAAGTGGGTATGGTCACCCCTGTGTCACAGGCTCGTGCCAGCAATTTCATGCTCAATTTCAACGTTCATTCCCTTCTCCCTCCACTTCTGACAAGGGCCCAGTGCTGGCAGGTCTGGACTCTCTTTGGAGGCCTTTCCAGTCCTTTCTTCTTGTCAGCGTTGCATTTCTCTGAGCACAAGGGCCTGCTCGTCTCTGCATCAGGATAGAGCTATTGTCACGGGTACCGTCTACCCAGGGCCCAACCTCACACTGCGGTGGTTTCTGCTTCCAAGAGGAGCTGCCCCTGGTGTAGGGCGTGGGCCCGCTCGCTTTGGGAAGTGGTGGGGTCGATGCTTCATTTTACGGCAGATGGAGGCAGTGGATCAGGGCAGGGTTCAAACCAGAAGTGGTGTTCTGGACACATCTCCTCCTCTCTCGGGGCCATCATTGCCTGAGAGCCTTAGATTGCGTGGCCCGGAAGGACTCCTCAGCTGGGACGTGGTGACGTTTCCCATCCTACTGGAGCTTTCAGACCCAGGCTCAACATCACCTCCTACAGGACGCCGGTGTGTCCCTTGCCCCCACGGTGCCACTCACATGGCTGGTCTGCCTTTCTGCTCTCATGCTGATCGCACCATAACGCGACCATTTCCCTGCCAACGGGAGCTCTGGGAGGGCGGGGACTGTAGCTTGGAGCTCTGCATCCTGCCCCGGGTAGGTGCTTGATGGAACTCGGGAATGAACGACGAGCAAATGAGCGAGTGCTGTGCGCACTCCTTCTCTTCTCCTGGGCCCTAGGGGGCCGTGTGGGTAGTGACAACCCAGGGATGGCAGACCAGAAAAGAGCTTTTCCCTTGAGCCACAAGAAAAGGGAAGAAAGAGAGCGACATTACAGGAAAGCCGATTCCCCATGGCATTAATAGCCCAAGTTTTACTGTGGGAGAGAGGCGAGTGGCAAAGCAGGTGTGCGAGCAGATAGTAGCTCTTCCTCCCAGCACCCGTGTCGCCAAGCCAGGGAGCAGACAGTCGGGAGATGAAAGCCCTGGCACCTCCTAACAGTGCCAATCAACAGTTAGGATAACAGGAGGCACAGACTGCTATCAGCCGGCAAGCGAGAGACAGAACAGATATATGTGTGTATATATATGTATGTATGAAAGCGAGACAGAACATACTATGCCTGCCTACATGCAAGGGAAGCAACTACCACCACCACCAACAGTAATGACAATAATAATACAAGACAGCCTCGGGAAAAGAGCTTTGTCGCTGTCCTGTGCTGAGGAGATAGCTCCTTCGGCGAGAGCCTCACTGAGTCTCCATGTGTCCGCCCTGCTGAGGTTTTGATGTTCCACTTTCATCAAGAATATTGAGCATGAAATCCCAACATTATGTGGGCTGTCTGGCGACAGCTGATGAAGAGATGGAGAACGGATCGGAAGAGTGCCAGGGACGCCTGCCTCCACTGCCCAGGCACAAAGCACCAGCTTAATTGGGCCCCTGGGAACAGTGACAGCCTGAGGGAGCAAAGCAGGGGACATCTGGGCCCTCTGCCACCCATCGCCGCACGAGGCGTGACTTAGTGACTAGATTGGGGGGTTGAGGGAGGCGGAAGGCGCCTCACCCTTGCGGGCAGTGGGGAGTCGGGGCTTCCTTGTCCCTTGTTCTGTTGGCCCATGGGAGGAGGCGGGGCCAGCACGCGCCTCGGCTCTTGAGCTTAGTGCATAAGGATGTTGGGAGCTATGGGATTTGCCTTCTAGAAGCAAGTTCTGAGCTCTTGCTCAGCCAGCACTGCTGCCTCGGGACCAAGCCTGAGGCTTTTCTAGAGGAGCTGGGCCCGCGCTCTCTGTACCCAGGTTTGCAGTGTCTGGCGGTCCTCGAGGCCATCTCCAAGCTTTTGGGCCCCACCGAGTCTATCCAGTCCCAGACTTAAGAGGCTTCCAGGGCATTCTTGTCTTGGAGACGTCAGAGAGTGCTGTTCAAGGCTGGCAACGTGGACATCCCCGGGTTGCTTGTGAGGAATGCAGAATCTCAGAATGCCAGACCTACCGACTCAGCGTCCTCATTTGCACGAGATCTCTGGGTGATTCGTCTTCACAGTAAAGTCTGCGAAGCTCTGCTCTGGGTGAATGGTTTTCAGCCCAGCTGCACGTGAGACTCCCCTGGGGAGCTGTTTAACAAGACTCATGCCCAGGCCATATCCCAACCCAATAAAATCCAAGTCTCTAGGCATGGGGCCTGAGAACAGGGACTTTCAAACAGCTCCCCTGATGACTGCAATGTGCCACTCCTGAGCACCCCAGGGGCAGAGAGCAGTCTATGGGCACCTATTCAGATGCGTCCCAAGCTGCAGAGTCAGGCAGTCCTTCCAGGTGTCTAACCTGCAGGCCGCCTGTTGAGACTCCAGGCCGCAGGCTCTTCCTCAGTCAGAGGAGAGGGAGCAGAAGCACAGCCTGTCCCTGAGAAGCGTTCTGAGGTCTCCAGGACCTTCATGTGCTGCAGCCACCATACCCCTGTGGCCTCATTTCTGCAGCCGGCGCAGCCAGGAGGGCAGGGAGGCCTCGTATCCCCAGAGCTCACCTTGGTTCTCAAGTCCAAAGGGTGCTGACCCCCATCCAGGGGCTGCCCACACCCTTGGGTGCTCTCCCACCTGGGAACACAGGAGGCTAAGTGCTCTCACGCCTTTTCCATGTATCCCTATTGGAGACTCTGGTTCCCCAGGGTAACAGGACTAAAGGCGGCCGGGCCACCTCCACCATTTTCCCACCCACAGAAAAGCTGCTCTGCTGGCCTACAACTTGGAGGCGTTGAGAAGAGATGGCACCCACTTCATTCCAAGTGTTTCTCAAGAAAGTAGCTAGGGTCGAAGGTTGAATAGCATAAGGAGGGAAATTCTCGCATGCTTTTCTTAAAGAGCCTCCCTAAAAGTTACAGGTGTCTAACAGGAGAATGTTCTGGCATGTGAGGCAATGAGCTCTCTTACACTGGGTGAACGGTCATCTGGGAGGGAAACCAGGAATAACCCGCTCCGTCCATTAGGAGTGGTATGGAGCTTGAAGATCTTCAAAGATCTCCAGCCCTGAGCACTTAGAAGATCAATTGTCAAATAAGGGTGACAGGAGTGATCTAGTCCAAGGGCTTGTTCTAGAGAACTTTTGGGGATCTTAGAATCTGGAGCAATTCTGCGGGAGAGAAAAAGGAAAGGCAGCCTGCGTTCTAGTCCTCACACTGCCACTCTCTGGGCTGTGTGGCCTTGGGCAAGTATATTCCCATCTCTGGGCATCAATCCAAGGGATTAAATTCTATGAGCCTGAGAGGCTCTGCCAGCCAGGGCTGCCATTTTGCACGCTCCAGTGGGTGTCATTTACATAGACCACAGTCTAGCCTGTGACTATCTGCTACATAATTCGCAGGGCCCAGTGCAGAATAAAAATGCAAGGCTTCCTGATAAAAAAAAAATTATTGAGAATTTCAGAGTGGGGACAGCAGAGCATTAAACCAAGCGCGGAGCCCTGTGGACTGCAGCGAGACAGAGGTGGGGGCTCCTGCCTTGGCATGTCCCCTCCTCCTGCCCTGTTCCCCTCGGACCTGGCAGCCCTTAGACGAAGCCCTTGACTGTTTAGTCAGAGGATGGGCAGAAAGCCCAGAGAAGCCAGGGGCCCGTTGACCCTGGAGGACTGAATTAGGAGGAAATGATTTGAGAGATAATCAATATGCTCAATTGCAGTTCATTAACATCTAATGAGTCCTCGAACTGTTCAGCCGACACTGGGGCCTAGCCAGCACTGTCACCTCTCCCTGCCTCTGCTCCCCGTGTCATTTGTTCTCCTCGGGGTTGATCCCAGGTGGCAGGCAGTGAGGGGTGGCGGGCAAGGAAGGGCAAGGGAGAACCAGATGGCCCCCAATAGATGCTGCTGCCGGAAGGACCCTCGGGAACCTTCTACCCGAACCCTTTCATGGTACATGTAAGGAAACTGAGGCCCAGGGAGGACAAAAGATATATCCAAAATCATACGGTGAGTCCAGGTGCAAAAAGCAGAATTGGAATTGAGTACTGCTAACCCTTCATCCAGGGCTCTCTTCCCACTTGTCTTGACAACAGAAACCCCAGGCTGTCGCCCCAGCCCTGCCACATACTGGCTGTGCCCCTTTACTTTTCAGATCCTCAACTTCCCCATCTAGCTAAGGGCTAGCAAGGGCCCAAAGTCTCTTCCCTCCTTCAGGGAGACCTCTGTGCTCCAGTCCAGTGCAGCCTCTTCAGAGACAAGGGAAGGGCAGGCAGGGAAGACTTCATGGAGGAGGTGAGCTCACGGGAGGCAGAGGTTGCACATGGGGTTTTAAGTGGGGAATGACATAATTGTATCTTGGACTACACTTGCATGGCACTTACTATGGTTCAGACCCTGTTCTCAGCACCTTCTCTTTTTTTTTGAGACAGAGTCTCACTCTGTCGCCCAGGCTACAGTGCCGTGGCATCAGCCTAGCTCAAATTGCTGGGCTCAAGCCATCCTTCTGCCTCAGCCTCCCGAGTAGCTGGGACTACAGGCATGCGCCACCATGCCCGGCTAATTTTTTCTATATATTTTTAGTTGGCCAATTAATTTCTTTCTATTTTTAGTAGAGACAGGGTCTCACTCTTGCTCAGGCTTGTCTCGAACTCCTGACCTTGAGGGATCCTCCTGCCTCGGCCTCCCAGAGTGCTAGGATTACAGGCGTGAACCACCTCACCCGGCCTCTCAGCACCTTCTGAATATTAACTCCTTCAATTCATACAGCAAGCCTATGAAGTTTCCTAGGGAAACTAAAGCCCAAAGGTGAAACGACTCACTCAGGTCACAAAGCTAGCAAGTGGCAAAACTAGGATGCAACTCCAAAAAGCCCTCACTCTTTGTCATTTCCTGAGTTGAGAAGGGCTGACAGATTGGCAGTTTGGAAGCAGGAAGATGGACTTGGTGATATTTTAACTTGGGCTTCCGAAGTGATGACCCTCTTTCTCTGTGGACATGCACCAATGAAGGTGCGTGGGTCAAAGTCCACATTTACAGCTAGCCTTCACTCTAATTTTTTTCCTTCACCCTAATTTTGAAGAGTCTAGATGAGAATCTGTGGCGATGATTGTATCGATCCTTTCAGGACTCCTTTTCCTTCTTTGGGTAATAAATCCCACCTGCTTGGCCACAGGGGTGAGCATACGGTTTAAGCCAGCCAATCAGAGTCGTTCCCTGACACCTCCTAATTAATGTTGTTGGGAAAAGCTCTGCCTCCTCGCTGCTAGCAAAGCTGTCGGAATGCAAGCACTGCTTCTGCCTTTTCTTGGCCCAGTGACAGCTGTGCCTGGCATCAGGCGTCCTCATTCTCTAGGCCACCTGCCCCACCCAGGGGTCTAAACCCTCCCAGATACCTGGAAGTCCCCCTTCAGGCCGCCCTCTCCCTCATCCACATCCAATTTGTCAGCAGATCTCTTAGACTGTAGCACCTCACTATTTCTTGAATCCTCTGCTCCTTTCTTTCTCCACTCAGCAGGAGTGCAGACACTTGTCACCTCTCTCTTAGATGACTGTAATCAACTTCTAACTGCTCTCTCTGTTCTCCTAAATTCCCTACGATACATCCTCCACTCATTGGCCATAGAGCTCCGATAAGTCACACAGATCTGATCATGATTGACCCCTAGTCTTCCCACGTCCTGGGCCTTTGCCATACTCTCCCTGTTCCTAGAATGGCAGGGAACGAAGTTACCTTGCAAACTTCTACTTTTTTGTTTCCTGTTTCGGTTCAGGCTGCTACAACAAAGTGCCACGTGAAGTGCCAGCATGATCGGGTTCTGGTGAGGGCCCTGTTCAGGGTGGCAGACTGCCAACTTCAACTTGTACTCTCACATGGAAGAAACAGGGCTAGAGAGTTCTCTGGGGTCTCGTTTATAAGGAAACTAATCCCTTTCATGATGGCCCCACCCTCCTGGCCTAATCACTTGGTAAAGATTCCCACCTCCTAACACCATCACACTGGGGATCAGGTTTCAACATACGAGTTTGGGGAGGGGACACAAACATTTAGTCCATAACGATCCCTAATTCAAACACGACTGTCACTTGGACTTCTTTGACTGACAGACGTTGGCTCCTCTTGAGGCTTCTGCCTGGGTGACGCTCACCTATGAGGTTTTGGTGTATTGCCCTCAAGATTTTTTAAACAGATAATTGAGGTCATATTGTACTGTCGTGTTGTATTTTTCTTTTTCACATCACGACATTTCATTAGCATCCCTCTCCACCATCAGAAATGCTTGAAATCAAAATTATGAATGGCTGCCCCACCATCAGGCTGGCTGTCCCGTGTGCTTAGAATTTGAACAGCTCCGAGTTCCCCAGCCTCCGGTGATCACTCCACATCCACGTGGCCCAAGTCTGAGAGCCCCCCTGGGTGTCCAGAGGAAACCTAGAGCCTCCCACCCTGCCCCCAAGTTTGCTGTGCTGCCATCCCGGGGATTCCGTACTCGTGCTTGTCCTGTGTCACCTGCAGGCTGGCTCCCTGATCCCCCTCTCGCTCCTTGCTGCTTCAGCCACTTCTGAGCCCCTTGGTCCAACGTGTAGACAACAGCCTTTGTCTAACTCCCCACCACACAGCTGAGCCTGGCCTGTTTACCGACTTCCCCGGAGGCTTGTTGCTAACACAGAGTAACGTTGCCCAAAGCAGTTCACTGCAAACCACTCTCGTGACCTTCCGTGCTCACGCCCCACCTGTCTTAGTACGTACTTCAGTATTGGCCTTGCCATCGATATTCCCCCGCCTTTTAGCTTGAGCATCAGCCTAGCCAAACATTCAATTGATTTTTTTCTCCTCATCCCACCTAAAATCCTCTTGTGCACAGAACTTCTCTTGGGGTGACGCTGGCATGGGGAATTACAACTGACAGTGGCCTCGTTTGCTCTGAGAGTCTTTGCCCTTTCCCAGGGCTCACTGCTGGCGGTCACGGTCTTTAATCCAGGCTGCCGCCTCGTTGCTGGGACCCTATCCTCCTCAAACCCAAGCCTCTTTTCTTCTGTCCTTTCTATTCCCAAGCTAGGGCTGTCAGCAACCCCCCCACCTGCCCCCACGCAGTCGCAAAGCTTGACCAAAGGAAGCAGAAAATCATTTAACATCACAAGAGATTCTGGGGAGAAGCCGCCCAGCCCACAAAGAAAGAAGATCTTTTACATTATTAAACAGAACGCTTAACATCCTTGCTTACGGCATCTGCGTGTGGAGTCAGGGCCTCCCAGGACAAAGAATAGGTACTTGAGGTACATCTGCATGACCAAGAGGCCTGCCTGCGAGGCCCAAGGGACAAAGGCACCGTCTGCCCCCAGGACAAATTCGAGCCGCCCCCTTAGAGACCCCAGCAACCCACTACCAGCAGCTTTAAAAAGAAACGGTGGTTTTGTCTCCTGCCTCCAGCCTTTGAGGATTCAGAAATGTTAAGGCCCGGGTCTCCAGGGTGGCGGTCACACCCTTTTGACACTTCCCCCATTCGATGCAGTTATTTGCTTTTATATATAACAGCCCGGGTGGGGGGACATTTGGGGCATAAATTTGTACTCACATCCACAGTGATTTATTTAAGACAAACGCCTAGAAGCGGCATTTCTGGGTTACACAATATGCACTTTTCACAAGCTTTTCGTGTCTCTCATCAAGCGGCCCCTGCAAAGGCCCGGGCGGCCACCCCGGCGCCCTCCCCCCGGCGCCCTCCCCCCGGCGCCCTCCCCCCGGCGCCCTCCCCCCGGCGCCCTCCCCCCGCGCCCTCCCCCCGCGCCCTCCCCCCGGCGCCCTCCCCCCGCGCCCTCCCCCCGCGCCCTCCCCCCGCGCCCTCCCCCCGGCGCCGGCCGCCGCACAAAACCCTCCGCAGCATCAAGTGTTATCATTTTTAATCCCCGCTAATTTGATAGGCCAAATATGGCATGTCATTGTTGCGTTAATTTGCATTTCTTTGTGTTCTAGTGGGGTTGAACATCTTTTCATATGTTTATCGGCCATTATTTTGTGAATTGCCAGCTCATTGGGGCCTTGGTTTCTCATCTCTTGTCTCTTCCAAAGCCCAGGGCTAGCCATGAATTAAACACACCATACATTATTTTTAATTAATCTTCCTTAAACACAGCTCTGATCATGTTCCTCCCCTACTTACAAAACCTCTGATGGCTCAGTATTGCCGACAGGATTAGGCCCAAATTCTTTAGCCTGGCTTTCAAGGCCGGTCACAACTGGCTCTGATCTGTCGCGCCCCCATCCCAGCACCCACACTCACTCTCTCCTGGGTGCTCCGGGTGCCACTCCCTTTGCCCACAGCCATCCTTACAGATACAGCTCAACTGCCACTTTCCATTCACTATTTCCCTCCGGCAGGTGGCACTTTGTACCCATCTCCTTTACAGCACAGGTTTGGGGGTCTGGCTCTTCCGCTCCCTCTTTGGACTGTGAGCTCTTGGGTGGGGTGGGGTGGGGTGGTCAGGGATCATGTCCCTTTCCTCTCTGTGGCCTCAGAACCTGAAGGCTGGGATGGGGGAAGGGTAACCCCCGCCTATGACACTTCTCACGGGCCGCTCGCCTACTAGACCCTTCACGTGAACATGTAATGGAAGAAAAAAATACCTTTCACCCAAGTGACTATAGTCACTTCTGGCATCCAAGGGGGTGAGGCAAAATTCACATGGGGGGAGGGGAAAGGGGACGGGGATAAATGGCTTCCCCGATAGGGAAGAGAGAAAGGAAGTGGTCCAGTGTCGAGAGCTGGAGCTATGATGGGGCAGAGGCAGGAGAAAATGGAATTATTCAGCATAATGAAGTGAGAGGAAGGTTTACGTACTGAGTAGCCAGGGGGTAGCAAAGGAGAGGGAGTAGAGAGTGGGCCAAGCAGGCTAGAGCTTACCTACATGGTGAGAAACACCGAGGAACTTTTGAAAGAACAGTGTCTAAAACTCACTTTAAAATTGCCTGTTAGGAGGTCTTACCATCCTACAGATGCTGAAATAAAGGTCACAGATGGGGAGTAGTTGGCTGGCAGTCACACAGCTAGGGAGCAGCCACCAGGGATGCCTGATTCCGATGCCGGCATTGCTCCTTCTGTGCCCTGCAGCTGGCACCTAGCACCGTGCCTGGCACAGTCAGTACACAATATATGTTTGTTGACTGAATTCAATCTGTTGCAACCAATATTTTCTCATGCATCAGTTTAGCTCCTGGGTGTGTGGACTAGGTGTTGAGGGGTTTGGCAGTAGAGGGTATAGATGCTAGAAGGCATGATGCCTGCCCTCCCAGCGCTTATATTAAATAGTTCAGCAGGCAAAGTCTGAACACATAAATGGTGAGCGAACTATCCCCAGCAGCAAAGATGATAACAGGTACCGTTTATTGAGTGTTTATTATAAACCATGTGCTGTTCCAAGTGCTTTTCATAGATTATCCCATTTAATCCTCATAACAGCTCCATGAGAAAGAAACTAGGTCATAGAGAAGGTAAAAAACTTGCCTAAGGTCACACAGCTAATAAGTAGCTAAGCCGGCATTCAAATCCAGGCAGCCTAATTACAATTCCACACTTCTGACCTTTAACCTCGGTGCTATGCTGCCTTCCCCAGCATCCTAGCTGGGTGCCAGGTACATGACGTTGAAGGTTAAAGGTCACTGGAAGTTGGAGTGGACTGAAGTGGCCAGGGAGGGATTGGTCAGCGTGGTGCGACCTCAGCCGAGCCTTGAACACTGGGGAGGCTTGGGATAGGAGGGGAGGGGAGGGCACTCCAGGCAGGGGATGGGTTTGGGAGAGCCCAGATACTGCAAGACTGGAGCAGCGTCTGCTTGTAGATGTGTTCTGTGTTGTGGCCCAGCACAAAATTTTGCAAAAGTTTCTATGATTTGCCAACATCGAAAAACCTAGAGATGTCACTTTTAGGTTTTGGATTTCTGGCTTCTCTGGGTAAATGAGAGGATCTGGCAGCATTGGGCCCTGCTGTCGTCTGGATGTTTATGTTCCTTCCCAGCCCCCGAATTCATGTGCTGCAGCTGTAACCCCCAAGGTGATGGTGTTAGGAGGTGGGGCCTTTGGACACTGATTAGGTCATGGGACCGGAGCCCTTATGGATGGGGTCAGTGCCCTTCTAAAAGAGACCCCAGGAGACCTTGTCCCTTCTGTGTAAGGTACAGTGAGAAGATGGCCATCTAGGAAGTAGGCCCTCACCAGACATGGGATCTGCCAGTGCCTTGATCTTGGAGTTCCCAGCATCCAGAACTGTGAGAAATCCGTTTCTGTTCTTTCCAAGTCACCCAGGATGGCATTCTGTTATAGCAGCCCCAACGCACTAAGAGAGCCCTCATTTCCACATGAGCACAACTGGCAAGAGTTGGAGAGTGTCACCCCCTGTAAGCAAGGCATGCCACTCTCCTTCTCCACACTCTGCCCCCCTCCCGATTGTCCTCCCAACTCAGCTGCCTTTTCTCCCTTCCCTCCCCTCCCCAGCCCCTGCACGCAAGTGACTTTATGACTTCCTCAGAGACCAAGACTGCTGCTGGGGCCAGTGAGGAGGGGAAGCAGGGCAGGAAGCCCAGGGGTGACCGAAGCTTGCTGGACCAAGAGAACAGCGGTGCCATGAGCAGAAATCGGACCAGAGGGCTGAAGGAAGGCACATAGAAGACGAGGTGGATTTAGTTTGGACATGTTGCACCTGAGGTGCTAGAGAGCGTTCCAGATGATGATGTTCACCAGGTCGCTGGGGATGTGGCACTGAAGCTTGGCGAAGGGGCTGGGGCTGGAGAGAAAGCCCCTTTTCAGAGGGCAGCGGTGTGGCTGAGGGAGTAGAGAGGGTTTTAAGATGGAAACTTTGTGCCAAAGCCAGAACCTCATGGGGGTGGGCAGGAGGCAAGGTGAGGAGTGGGTGAGCAGAAGAGGAGGAGGAAGCAGAGAATTAGAGTGTGTGTTGGGGGGGGGGGTCAGGGCATTGCCAGAGAGGTCAGAGGAGAATGAGAACAAGCAGCCTTCACGGAAGCCAACCGAGGCATTTCGAGAAGGAGCCGGCTGCATCTACCAGGGCCAGAGGCCCGGAAGGTGCCCTTGGAGAAGCTGCCAATGGACCTGATGGCTTCTGCCCCCAACTTCATGCAGCCTCATGGTGGGGGGTGATTGCGCTTCATGTCCTCAGCCCCCTCAAAAGCTAGCAGCGCCCCATGGGTGGAGGGAGGAGTCAGGACTTCTGGGGATGTGCTCTGAATGCTTTGATGGCAGAAGGCAGCTACATCCGGGGATCACGTAGGTCTGATCCACAAAGGGCAACTGGCTGCGCCTGGATCTGGGGCCCTGTCTCAAAGCAGGTAAGAGGGAGAGGCAGTTGTCAGCCCTGGCTACACAGGAGAATCACCCGGGGAGCTTTAAAAATGTATGCGTGTCCAGGCCTGACCCCAGACCAATTAAGTCAGAATCCTGGGGGTGGGGCTTGGACATTCATATGTTTTAAAAGGTCCCCCGGTGATTCTAACATGCAGAGCTGAGAACCAGGGATCTAGGTGGTCGCTGGAATAAGGTTTGGGCCCAATACTCCAGCACTGTGCACCAAGGTGGCAGAGGGGACAGCCTCATGCATGCCACAGTTTCCGTGTCCACTCATGGCTTCTACTTGTAATACTTCATTGAGTCCTTAGTGGCACATACATGCCCATTGGAAAGCACGTCTCACAGAAAGAGCACGTGAATTTCAAGATTGGTTTTTGCTACTCGCTTAACCTAAAACGCGCGATTCCCATATGCCTCTGGGCTCAAGGTCTCCGCGGCACTGGAGTTAGCCTCCCAGGGACGTCAGCTCCCCTCCCCCAGGAGATGCCTGAGCTTCGGCACATTTCAGATCCTGTGTGTGATGCTGTCACTGGACGTTTGTTTTATTCTGAAATATTTCAGACATGCAGACAAGATGCGAGGAAGAATATGTAACAAGCACCTGCGTACCTGTCACCCAGCTTTGCCAAATCTCAGCAGCATTTCATGTTTGCTTCACACAGTGTTTCAGGCATAAAAGGACCCAGATAGAGATAAGGGTCGCTATGGGCTCCCTTGCTGTCCCATCCCTTTCCCCCTGCTCTCCCGGAGGCGCCACTCCCCTGGATGTAGTGTGCCTCGTTTCCATGTGGGCTCCGGCCGGGTAGTTACCATCAGCTCCATTTTAGAGAGGAGGCAACTGAGGCACTTTCCCGAGTCCCTACACAAATCAAATCAATAGTCGGTAGTAGACCCCAGAAGCTCCAGGACAAGGTACCAGGCAGTCACCTCCCAGCATGCTGGCCCTGCAGTGCCCCCATCTGGGGACCTCCCACCCTATCATTCTGTCAACACCTCCTTTACAGGCAGGGCTGGGCCACGCCAGGCCCAGCACAGCCCAGGACCAGGCAGAAATTGTGGCCTTCTCCTCACATCTCCTGGTTCCTGCCCTGCCTACCAGGCCAGGCTCCCCGGACCCCTGCCACCCCCTCCTCTGTTTCCTCTCTGGGCCACTGCCCAGCCCGGCTCTGCCTCACCCACTCGGCCCCAAGCAAAGGGCCCGTCTGTGCGTGATTTCCCCACTAGGCCACGGGGGCTGGGCCGAGGCAGGGGTCCTCCTGGCTTAATTAGCTGCTGCCTGGAGTGGAGGCCAGAGGTGGTGGGCAGGCGCCGAGACACTCTCCCTGGGCCCCAAACCGCTGCCTGCCGCCCCCTCCTCCTCCCCTGCTGGCCGGCAACACAGAAGGCCTGTGTAAGGTGGGAAGGGAGGCCGGGCGACACCTCCGGGGAGGAATTGGGTGGGGAGAGGCCGCACATGCATAAACACGGAGAGATAATTGCTCCCCTTACTCGTGAAGGAAGGGGAGGGAGCAGGGGAGGAAATGGCTGTTTACGAAGCACCTACTTACATGCTTCCACGTGTTATTCCAGCTAATCCCGCAGCCGCCGCGAGGGACATGGAACAGCGTCCCGCACACGGGCGCAAACTGAGGCCGGGACGGGTGGAGCCGGCCGAGACACGCCGCTCATGAGCGGGAAAAGGAATTTGAATCCAGGCCCACCTGTCTCCAAGTGCCTGTCCAAGGAACCAACCTGAGGACAGAAAGCTCTCCCTTCCCTGGAAGCCCCTTCCTCCAAGTCCTCCTCTTCAGCGGAGGGATGGCCGCTTTGGGGGGACGGGCGACAGGCGGAGTTTACGCTCCATTCCTGAGCCCCCAGCCTCAAACGCATCAGCTCCCACTCCGGAGACTTAGGCTGCAGGCCTTCGCCTCCCAGCCCTGTCCCCGCCCTGGGTGGCCCCTGCTTCATCCAAAGACCCTCACCTTAGGGCACTTCCTCCGACCTCATTCCACCTTGGCCCTCAGGGGCCCATGGGGCCACAGGCTGCAGGTCTAGGGGCCAGGCCAGGGCGTCCCGAGACATGGGTAATAGTAAAAGCCAGACTCCAGCTACCGTTTAGAGTGAACTTGACATGCGCCAGGCACCGGGGACAGAAGTTGGCACATGTTAATTAACGGCTTTGATCCTCATCATAACACCATCGTGGAGATACCGTTCTTTCCCCACTTTAAGACCAAGGATGGAAGCACGGAGAAATAAAGGAAACGGCTCTGAGGGACCCTGGAGGACAGGGCTGGCTGGTGAGGGAGGAGGAGATGGTGGAAGTCCCAGGAAAGGATCTGAAGGACAGGGGTTGCTCTGACCCTCAAGGGTCTGCCAACTGACCCCTTCCAGAGGCGCTTCCGAGCCATTGCCAAAGGGCTAGTGGGGCTAGTGTTGCTCAGAGCCATCTGCAGTTGTCCTTCCTGAGGAGGTGAGGCTGAGGGCGACACGCTCAGGCCCCAGTCCGCTGCTGGCAGGCGGGAAGTTCGGAGGCTCCGCCCCCCCATCTCCTCTCCGTATCTGGGCCCAAGGCCTCTAGGCTCTTAGAGAAAAATTGCTAAAATCAAATTGCAATTAACAGAGGCAATTATCCGCCTATTAGAAAATGTCCCCTGAGCCAGGCTTGGGCTGTGAGCTGCCTGGGCCTGACTGAGCAGCTGGGCCCCCAGGGAGGCCCCAGAGCAGGGCAGCATCCAGGGTCAGGGGGAGACAGCGGCAGCCTAGGCTTGGTGGGGGGTCAGCGGAAGCAGGGGTCTGGGGGTCTGCACTGCCCCCCGGGAGGGAGCCCTAGTGCCTGAGCCCTGCTAGGACGCTGGGACCCCTCCTTTCCCGGCCCCTCTCCAGCCTCTCCTCTCCATTAGGCCTTCCTAGAGGGCAGACCTGGGGCAATCTGTGTGTACCAAAGAACAAAGGAAAGAAAAATCACGCAGCAGTGACCCTCCGGGGAATGATGATAACATTTTCACTTGAAAATTACCAGAGAACAGATTGTCTTATGCAAATTATATGCAAATCACACTCCAGTTGGTCCTCTCCTAGCACTACCCAGAGTTCTTCCAGCTCTTTCCCTGACTGGGTATGATGGGGGATGGGGAGGGCCCTCATGGAAATCAGAGGTTTAGGGGGAAGCCAGCCTAGAACCAGGCTGGATGAGGTGACCTCTTTGGCTGGACTGCACTTATACCCCCAGTCCAATGGGTTCTCCGCTGTGTCGCTGGGACTATTGGGCAGAATAGGAGGAACATCAGACCTTGCAAGAATCAAGAAAGCAGCTAAGGACTCTCATGTCTCTCCGTCCAGCCCAGCCCTCACCACTGGGCTCCAAATGCAGCCCTTCCAGCCCTAGATGTCCTGAAATTCAGCCTGCCCACATTTGCTCCTCCTGTGCTCTTGCCTCAGGGCCCGGCCACCTCATCTACCCAGCCCCATGCTAGAGCCTGCCAACCAACCTTGACCCCTCCCTATCCCCTGCATTGAATCCTTCCTGTCCCATCTACTATCTACACTTCTTGAGAGGTTTGTCCCCTCTTCTCTGTCCCCAGGGCCACAACCCACAAGCATAGTTTATCCATCACCTTCCTGTACCTATTCCCAAGGTCTTCTGCCTGGGTTTCTGCCTCCAGGTCAGGCTGTCAGACCTGCTGTCCCCCTTGGTGCCAGAGTGACTATGCTTCAATCCCTGAGTGGCTCCCCAGGCCCTCCAAGTCCAGTCCAGATGCCCCAGGCCAGCACACAGCCCTGCGAGGCTCAGGCTGCAGGTTCAGCCCCCACGCCATCCCCCATGTCCCCTACAAGCCTCCTCACATGCCATCGCATCTCTCACCACCCACCAGACACGCAGCCTTGCACCAGGCCCGCCCAAGCTGTTCCACCCCTAAAACGTCTTCACACACACACACACACACACATACACGCCCCTCCCAGCTGTCATCGGGTTTATCCCTCCTCACTTCTCCCCCAGCATCATTTCTGTAACAGAAATTAATTCATTCACTGCCTAATAGGTGATGAATGGATGAAAGAGTAAGAAACACGAATGAATGGAGTTGGAGAATGAATGGGGCCTGGGTTTGATCCCTGACTCTGCAACGGATGAATCACGTCTTCAAGCCCAGGTTCCTTACCTGGAAATGGGGGAAGCGATGCCTACCTCATCAGAGACAAGGCAGGTAACATCACTCAGAACACCTCTGGGATCCCTTAGATGCTCAAGCAACCTCAGGTGAATCCTTCACTGCCCAAACTGAGGGTTGGCTTCAAGAACAGCTATTGTTCGGGCGCAGTAGCTCACGCCTGTAAAGCTACCACTCTGGGAGGCTGAGGCGGGTGGATCACTCAAGGTCAGGAGTTCAAGACCAGCCTGAGCAAGAGTGAGACCCCCATCTCTACTAAAAATAGAAAGAAATGAGCTGGACAACTAAAAATATATAGAAAAAATTAGCTGGGCATGGTGGCACATGCCTGTAGTCCCAGCTACTTGGGAGGCTGAGGCAGAAGAAATCGCTTGAGCCCAGGAGTGTGAGGTTGCTGTGAGCTAGGCTGACGCCACGGCACTCACTCTAGCCTGGGCAACAGAGTGAGACTCTGTCTCAAAAAATAAATAAATAAACAGCTATCCTCTCAGCTAGCGTGACCCGATGACCTTTGCCTCTGTGGTCCTGACTTCTCACACCCCCTCAGGCCTCACGACACTCAGGGGTGGCCATGTCGTGTGAGTGGAGAGCTATGCCAAAGGGGGAAGAGGCAGGGACTGGAGGAGCCAGTCCTATCTCTGTCAATAGACACCGACATCAATGCGGGGCCTCCTGGGACTGGGTTTCTACATCCTTCCTATGGAGATGGTGGTCCGTGCGAGCCCGGCCGTGATGATCGCGAGAACGGAATGAAGTACTACGCGTAGCGTGACTAGCACAGCACTCGGCACACAGTGATGATAGCGGCTGGTATTTAGTGAGCATTTACTTATGGGCATAACATGAAATACTTCATGGCAATTTGCTCATTTAATCCTCACAGGAACCCTGAGAGATAACCACTGAGATATCACCCTGAAATGATAACCACTGTTACCACCTCCCTTTGATAATGTCAAAGCTAAGGCACAGAGAGGGGAAGTTATTTGCTCCTGGCTGCACAGCTTGTAACTAGCAGAGCTAGATATTTTTATGTAACAACTTTATTGAGAAATAATTCCCATATCACGCAATTCACCCATTGAAAGCATACAGCTCAATGGTTGAAATACATTCACAGAACAGAGCTAGATTTTGAACTCAACTTTCCGATTCCACATCGCACTTGCTATCCGGGATAACGCTCAGAGTCTATGCAAAAGAATTCTCTTTCCTGGGGTCCTTGATCCACGTCTGCACCTGCAGCTGAAACCCCAGCCTTCCTCTGACACAGTCCCTACTCTTCCTTCCTTTCCAAGATAGAGCTGCTGGCGTGGGGCCAGGCCAGGCTGTTGGGCCCTGAGGCAGAGGGATGGAGGAGGTGACCTTAGAAGTGGCCTCTGCTGCTTGCTGGGCCTTTGGTCCCGGGTGGACTTCTGGGTTTATCCCACCAGCTCTCCAATACCTACCACAGTAGTCATTTCAGCTCATCTAAGTCGAGCGAGCCGGGCAGTTTGCTGCGCCCAGCTCCGTGTCCGGCTGACAATGACAAAGACTGAAGGATGAGACAGGAACCGACGGGCCTTTCCTCCCAGGGCCTCACACACAGGTCACTGGGCAACATAGTCACAAAGCCACCAAGCTCGCCCAGGCTCAGCGCTGTGCGGCAAGTGGCAGCAAAGGGAATTCCAAGCAGGGATTGAAGGAGAGTGTCACAGAGCGGGTGGCCTTCAAAGTACACCGGGAGGCCTGTCGAATTTACACCCACCCTGTCTGGTAGAAATATGGTGTGAGCCACAGATGTGAACGACATATGCGGTTTGGATTTTTCTAGTAGCTGTATCAAAAAAGCAAAAGGAAACTGGTGAAGTTAATTTTAATAATATCTTTTTTAATCCAGTATATCTAGAATATTTTCATTTCAACATGTGATCAATATAGGAAAATGATGCAGATATTGGGCAATCTCCTTTCAACTGAGCCTTTAAATTTTGGTGTGGATTTTACATTCACAGCACAGCTCAGTTTGGACTCGTCACCTTTCAAGTACTTAATGCCCATGGGCAGCCTGTGCCCACCAGAACGGACAGTGCAGATGTAGCCATTTAGAGAAGCCGGAAGGGAGAAAGGAGTAGTTTCGGCTGAGGAACCAGCAGGGGCAAGGTTAGGTGTGTGATCGACCCTGTTTTGTTTGTTTGGTTTAATAACAATTGTAGTTTACATTATTAAATTTGAAATCCTCAATTTTTTTTTCACTTGGTAATGTATTCACACAAGTCAAAAACGTAAAAGTAAGGTCTGGTGTGGCGGCTTGTGCCTGTAATTGTAGCACATTGGGAGACCTATGCGGGAGGATCGCTGGAGACCTGGAGTTTGAGACCAGCCTGGGCAATATATCGAGTCCCTGTCCCTAAAAAAAAAAAATTTAAAGTAGAAGAGGCAAGTAGGTTAACTTATACAACAAATGTGTTTAAGTATTCTTTCCTTCCTTTATTTTACATAAGTGGTATCATATTATAGCCGCCATCCTCACTTCACTTTTTCACCCAAGATTACATTTAGAGATTGTTCCATGACAGTGTATAATTTTTTCGTGTTCGAGAGCTAACCAAACTGCGACCGATAGAAATTGAGGTTATCTCCGGTCATCCACATGACAAGGGAGCGATAAACAATCTGTGTGTACTGCAGCCCTCGTGTGCGCACATATAGCTGCAGGACAAATTCCTAGAAGTGGAATCTGCGGTTCACATTTGTCAGTGCCGGGTTTCCAGCAGAGGAGTGACATGCTCAGGGCTACGCTTGGAAAGATGCCTCTGGCAATAGTGTGGAGGAGGTATTGGATGGGGGAAGACAAGAGGTGAGGAGTCCTTCCTTCCATCTGTTGACTCAGTATTTATCCAGCTCATCTGTGTAATGGGCACCCTGCTGGTGGACAGGACAGATATAGCCCCAGCTCTCCAGCAGCTGATAGGTGAATAGAGACGTTGGGAGGCAAGGGGCAGTGAGGAGGGATGGGCAGGACACTTTAGGACAGCCAGACAGGGCACTAGGCCAGGAGTGGAGCGGACACGGTCAGAGCTTGGCCCTGGAGAAGCCACTCTGGCAGGGGTAAGAAGAGAGAGGAGGAAAGGCAGGAAGATCAGTGTCCAGGGGAGGAGGCGGCAGAGCACTAAGGCTCTGCATGTGGCTCTGGGATCAGACTGCTGCATTCAAGTGCCCTTGAGCAAGGGACTTCACCGCCCTGGGCCTCAGTTGCCCTCATCTGTAAAAAAGAGCCAATAAAATAGTACATCTCTCAGAGGGCTGCTGGTGGGAGGGTTAAGTGAGACAAATATATGTAAATGTTCAGCACAGAACCCAGCATATCTAAGCACTTAGTAAAGGATAGTAGTGTTGTCATTTTGATGGGAAAGATAGAAGCAAGGACTACGCGTTAAAACGGACAGGATTTGGTGACTTAGTGATCGGTTGGGAGGGTGAGGAAGGGGGGGCAGGGTACAGCATGACTCCCGGGTGGGCAGCTGGGAGGACTGTGAGCATGAGACACAGAGATGGGGAAAACCAGAGGCTTCTGGAAATTAGCCCCAGTGCCCAGAGCTTACCTGGACCTTGGGACCAGGGCCAGCCAGAGTTCTCCCATGGGAAGCTGGTGGGGGGTCTACAGGGAAGGTGAACCCCAAGTCCCCCTGCCTACCACCTGCCAGACCGTGCTTTTCAGCATGTGCCTCAGTAGGCCGGAAAGCCCTTGTTGCTAAGGCTGCTGGGAGTTGGGGCACCGCTGAGCAGCTCCATCCTGTCCCATTGGACCCCTTCCTCCTTGCCCTTTGTCTTCCTTCCAGTAGCCCACGTTGGCATCCCTCTGCTAAGGTGGTGCTGTCAGGAGGTGTCTCTCCTGTCCACACAGGCTCACAGGGACCAAGCTGGCTCCTGGCCACCAACTTGGGATGACAGAGCACAGAGCAAGGGACGGGAACATGCACTTCAGTGTAGTTAGTCAGAGTGCCGGGAGTTGAAGACTTAGTGTCCAAAGAGGTGGCAGGAGAGAATGGCAGGGCAGGGAGCCTTGGGGACAATGGAAGGTCGCTGAAGGCGTATAGGGAGAGCAGGCTACTAGGGGGCCAGAGGAGTGAAATCAACGGAGACAGGACCTAGAAAATTCATCGCAAAGGCTTGGAGGCAACTAGTTGACATTTCCAAACACCTTGAAAGTCACAGCAGTCTCATTCTCCCAGCTCGCTCGTGACTCACCGGGACCCTGGGACTCCTGCTGCTGGCCACCTGTGCGGTAAGGACCAGCTGAGGCGCTGCTGGGCCTGTGGCACGGGTCCCGAACCAGCCAAGGGGGTAAGAGGAACCCTAGGACCGGGGCCAGTTTTCCTTGGAGCCTCTTCTAGTTCTCAGTGGCCTCTGGTGACATGTCCCATGGTCTCCCTGCTCAGTGGCACTCATTGCAGCCCTGGCTGGGCTCAGGCAGAAACTAAGCTTCTGCCCTCCTCCTTGGATCAGATTGAGCCTCTGAGGTCAGCAGCTTTGCCACTTGCACGCCACCTGGTGCTGCCTCCTTTCCTCAAGATGGCCTCGGCACCGGCGCCGAGCCAACTGCCCAAGCGGCTCGGCAGGGCCTCCTCCCCACTCAGACACTCGCCGGCCCACTCCTCCTCAGGTTGCCAGGTCAAGAAACACTTACCAGAGAACATTCTCGAGAGCTTGTGGCACTTGCAAAGGCCAATCCTGTGCTTCCCTTTCTGCTGAGGGAATGCGCGGCCGGACTGGGGGCAGGGGCAAGGGGCATCGTGCACCTCAGCCCTTAGTGCCACTGATGTCTCTCTGTACTGCTCTGGGCTGCTTTGGAAAATTCCAGAAGGGCTAAATGAGTCAGCTGGAAGCTCACAGCAAAGGGGAGTGTGGGCCTAACCCTCCGAGTGGCCTGAGTTCTAAAGGGCCCACCCACCAGGCCGAACCTCCACTGCCCCTCTGAGCCTTCTCCCCAGACGTTTCCTCCCTTGGTCTTGAGCCGTGGGGACACCACTCAGTGAGCAGGGTCTCACATTGGCCCAAGCAGCTGCTACTCCCCTCCAGCCGCCAGGCTCGCCCCCTCAGCCCAGAGCCCAATGGCCGGCCGCCCGCCACAGCCGGCCTTGGCTTCAGGTCCTTGTCCGCACCCTGCCCACCTCAGTCTGCCCCAGCAACATCCTTAGTGACTTCCAGCCGATCCGGCCACATCCTGTCCCCAGGGCCCTGGCGCTGAGAGCAGGCTCCTCTCCAGTGGACCCTGCAGAGGCTCAACCTGTGGCTGGCTGAGCCCCCAGGCTCCAAAAAGCAGCACAAATAAGAAATTCTGAGAAAAATGGAGACAAGACCTGACAGAGGGGTCAGGGTTCTCTGAGGGTGGCTTGAACTGCCCGGACCCCCCGCCCCAGGGCCAGCAGTCTGCAGAAGCGTCCTCAGAAGCACCTCCAGCAGGCAAATGTCCTCCCGTGCTTGGCCACCAGCTCTCTGTCCAATCCCAGGACTGCTGGCTGCCACGTGCAGCCCTCCTCCTTTTATTCTGGATGATGCCACACCAGAGTACAGTTCTGCGGGCAGCCTGCCTAGGTTCAAACCCCAGCTTTGTCACTTGCTAGCTGTGTGATCCTGGACAAGATATTAATATTTATCTCTCAATGCCTCTGTTTCCTCATCTGTGAATAATAATAGTACCTAACTCATAGCCTCGCTAAAGGGATTACGTAAATTAATCCACTCGAGCTGCTTAAAACAGTGCCTGACACCGGCCACTCAGTGCTAGTCCTTGCTGCGTGACTACTGTGGATGGTGACTCAGAGCTCAGCGTGGGCAGGGACTGTGTCTTTCTCGCCTCCGTACTCCCGACTCCCAGCACAGCTCCGGGCAGAGAGCAGGTGTTGGGTCCAGATGTACATGTGGTTCAGAACAGAGGGGAGTATAGCCAGGTAAGACTATATGCCCCATCTCAGCCAGGAACCTGGTTGTCGTGACTGAAGCACACAGGTGGGTACAGGAAGAGCCTCCATCTCTTACAGGGGCCTGAGTCCACCCCGACCTGCCCCAGGCCTGTCAGCCCCCAGACCAGTGGCTCACATAGGCCACAGCCTGGGTGGTGGCTGGGCTGACGGAAGCCAAGGACTCAAGATACAGAATATGCATACAGGGGACAAAACATAGGCTCAGGAGGCAGACTGACCTCATCTGAATCCCGACCGCCACCTACTTACTGGCTGTACAGCCCCAAGAAAGGCGTATGTCCTTCCCAGCCTCAGTTTCCTCACTTGTGACACCAGGGCAGCAAATCCTTCTCTCCAGAGCTTGGGCAGGGGCTCAATGAGAAAACCACGTCAAGCACACAGCATAGTGCCTGGCACAGAACTGGCACCCTGGCAGTCACTAGTGGCTCCTGCCCTGCCCCAGGGCCCCGCGAGCAGGGAGAGCTGGCTGCAGTTGGGGAAGGCATGCATGGGGGACCTTCTGCCCACAGGGGTTTCCAGATGGTGGTTCTGAGCAAGGTTCCAGGCCAAGGGGCCACAACTGGGACTCCCAGCCGCCCATCCCCTACGCCTTGGCATGGTGGGGTTCTTGGCCTCCCGCCACCGCCGACTATGTAAATAAACCAGCTTTTCGCTGGCTGGGAGCGAGACTGCCCTAAGTGACATTTCAAATTAGTTCTGCTATATTGGGCTTGAGCTCTGAAGGGCCTGGGCATTTTTTCTCCCTAGCTCATCCCTTTCTCTGTGTGGTGAGAGCTCTTAAAGCACACCCGGTGTGGGCAGAGGGCCAGGGCGGGTGGGGACAGGCCTTCTGAGGTGACCTGCTGAAGCACTCACCAGGCCCAGGGCCACTGCCTCCCTCCCCAGGGAGGTCAGGAGCTCGGCACCAGGGTGGCCCCCTCCACACCAGCCCTCCACGGCTGCCATGGCAACCCAGCCTGCTCGCACAGGGCACACACACCAGCTGGCAGGAATGCTGAACGGAAGGAGGGCCGCGTCGCCGCCGGCCGAGGAGGGAGCTGGACGCTGGAGGGACGCTGGAGGGGGCGCGCAAGGGGTGGGCCAGCTGCGGCCTGGCATGGCTGAAAGGGAGACGTGCTAGCCACATGGCCTGCTCGGCTCAGCCCGGGGCTGGAACCGTGCCAGGCGATGAGACCATGGCAGGAGAAAAGAGCCAGGATCGTGGACACATGCCACTGTCTTCCTGGCAAGGCACTATGGCTTCCCTGCAGGGCCGAGGGCAGAGGGCGCTGGATTCGAGTTCTTTCTTTCTGGGCAAGTCGCCTTACCACACTTGGCCTCCGTTTCTTCAGACTTGAGGCCCGAGGGTGTGAAAGAACTCAGGCTGTGGAGCTGGCTGGATGTGAGGTAGACTCTTGGCTCTCATGTTTCAGCCGTTTTACATCCCCAAGCTCGGCTGCCTCCTCTGCAGGACAGGAATAACTGCCGCGGCCACTGCAGAGCGCGCTGAGAGCCAGTGATGAGGGGACACACACAGAGTTTGGGGCACAGATCCCGGCACAGAGCTCAGTGAGTGGTGTCTGCTCTAGTTATCACTGCCGTTCTTTGCAACGTAGTGTTCTACGTAACAGCTTCTGTGTCTGTGTCCCCCATGAGACTGGGAGGCCATGGAGGACAGGAACTGGGACTTCCTCTCTGCACCCTCAGCAGCTCTGGGCTTGGGCCAGCCCCCAGGCAGATTCTGGGACAAGGGGGAATGACAAACACACACCAGGAGTGCCTTGAGCTAAATGGCTTCAAAACCCCCTTGTAGCTTGGACACTCCGTATTTTTAACTCCATGAGTTCCGAAGAAGGGCTGCCCCTAGAGTGTTGCAGGTCCTGGGCCCCTTTCTATATAAACAAATCGAGTCGCCCCAAATCAGCATGTTAGCACCATTCTGACAGCCTAAGTTCTGTCATGATGTTGCAAAACATGCACTGTGCCAGCCGGTAGGAGCTATCCGCCTGCCAGATCGTCCTCCCGGAACGAGGCCCAGCCCCAGTGCCCCAGGAAGACACCAGAGATGTGAGTCCTGGAGCTCCTCAGGGGTTCTGGGTGACTCCATGCATGCTGGCCAGAGAGTCCCCCAAAGAGGAGAAACAGAGTCTGGGGCCTACATGATCCATGTTTGGGCTCAGGGCACTCTAGTCAGGAGGCACTGCTGGCCCTGCTCCGTACTAAGCACTAGAGGAGAAATTATGACATTTGGAGGAAGGACTTCCAAAACACAGGGCCCCCCTAAGGCTTGGGGCTGGGGCAGAGGCCCCGCTTGCGTGGGGCCATAGAGCACACTGCTCCAAGGTGACAGTCACTGAGCCGAGCTAATCTGAACTCTTGCCAAAGGAGCCTTAGCCCCCCATGCTGCGGATTGCCCATGCCCGGAATTCTAATTTTCTCAGCATCTCCTACTGCACCTCCGCCCAGACCACTGACCTGGGACTGCTGGTCTGAGCAGGGCTAAGCAAGAGACCCTGTGGATGACTAGGAGGAAGGATGGCGGTGGAGGGGACAGGCAGACTGGCACGCTGGGCCCTCTGAAGGGCTGGGGGAATGCGGCCTGTGGAAACCAAACCAGGGAGGCCCGAGCACGAGGCCTTCCCAGGCTGCAAAATCATAGCCGGCCGCTGAAGGCCACCCAGAGTCCAGGAAAGCTGCACATAGCTACTCCCCACGGCAGCTGCTGTGTAAGCCTTGGGAAGCTGGCGGGAGTGAGGGAGTCAGGGCTGGGAAGAGAGCACGAAGTCGCATGGTAGATGGCAGGAGCCAGGTTGCTCACTGTTGGAGGGCGGGTGTACAGACGAGCACGGGGGAAGGCTGGAAGGTTCCATGTGGCACTGGATTAGAGTGGGAGACGTCAGGAGGAACTCATGTTTAGCTTCACATAGGTACAGATGGTTACACAGAGAAATATTTATAGATATGTGTATATACACTAGTTAGTATATACACATATATTTCCTTACTCTGTTAGCCAAATGGGCCCAGTAGCAACGAACACACGCAGTGCCCAGATCTTGGTTTCTAATACCATCCTCCAGTAAAAGGAGCCAGAGCACCTCGCAGAAGTGGTTGATTCCAGGGCTAGAGCAGGAAATATACAAGATGAGCCTGGAGCATCTTGCAGTGCTAGAAAGGAAGGAACTGCTACAAAAATAAAACCCACAATGACGTGGGTGTGTCAAAGGGATATAGGAGCCAGCTGACAGAGCTCCCAATGGCCAAAACTGTAATGAGCTTTCGGTAACAAAACTGGAACGATTTAAGCAACAAAATAAATAACGTAGTATTGGATTATACCCCAAAGTATAAAACAAATATCCATGAGTCTATAGTGATACAAATACATGATCGAATAAATAAATAAATGGAGGAGAAGAGGCAAATCTCCCGTGTAAAAGAATTACAAATAATTTATGTAGATCCTCCTTCCACAAGAAGGAGGAGGCTGTCTTCCCGCCTTGCATTCCTTAAGAGTGGGCCGCACAGGGTGACTTCCTCCAAAGAGTAGAGTGTGGGAAGGGGAAAAACAAAGAGTGAATTGATAGTGGAGAAACCTGACAACACTGCTTCTGCCAAGTGACCAAGGTCAACATCACCCTTGATGTGATGAGAATGGCACTCACCTCTGTGGTCCTCCTCCCTAAAACCCATAACCACAGTCTAATAATGAGAAAAACATCAGACAAATTCCAATTGAGGGACAATCTATAAATTACCTGAGCAGTACTCAAAAACTGTCCCGGTCATCAAAACCAAGACAGGTCTGAGAAATTGCCACAGCCAAGAGCAGCTTCAGGAGACATGATGACTAAATGTACCATGGGATCCTGGAACAGATAAAGGATATCAGGGAAAAATTAAGAAAATCTGACTTCGTATTAAAATTATTTCATTAATATGACAAATGTATCATTCTAATGTAAGACATTAAAAACAGGGGAAACTGGTGCAGGGTAGATGAGAACTCTCTGTATTATCTTCTCAATGTTTCCAAAAATCTTAAGCTGTTCTAAAAATAAAACAGGAAGTCTTGAGTTCGAATCCCGTTTCTTCCCCTCCTGACTGTGTGGCTTTAAGGAAGTTATTGCCCTTTCTGTGTTTCCACTCCTATAAAATGGGAGAAATAATTTCTCCCTCTAGGCTTCCAGGAGAATCAGAGGAGGTAATCGAAGGCAACATGCCTGTACACACGTAGGCATTCAATGCATGCTAATTTCCTTCTTCTCTCAATCCTCACAGACCCCTCTGTGACACGTGAGACAACTGAGGCTTGAAGAGGCAGAGGGACTTGCCCAAGGTCACATAGCAAGGAAATGAAGGAACCGAGAGTGACCTTTCCCCTAAGGCCTTCTGCCTATTGGTAACGCCTAGGCTACAATGGCACCTGTTAGGTGTATGGGACTTAGGATCAGGCTGCCTACTTCAAGCCTCAATTCTACCACTTCCCCACTGTGTGGCTTGGACAAATTGTTTCGCTTCTCTGATCTTAGTTTCCTCATCTGTAAAATGGACATTGATGATAGCATCTACCTTTTAGCATTGCCGTTGTGAAGGTTAAATTAGTTAATCCAGGTCAAGTGTTTAGACTAGTACCTGGCACACAGTAAGTGCTCGGGGAATCCTAGCTATCGTTGTCTGCAGAACGGAGGTCCTGGGTTCAATCTTCCTGAACGGCCCTTCCAAGTCTTCTATCGTGGTGGATGGGTGGAAGGGATGCCACTTTCTTTGAATGCGCCTAAGGGTTTTCCCATAAAATAATAAACACTTTTTAGCGTATCAGTCAATGAAGCCCTTTGAAGCCTGAAACTTGAAGGAAGCTTCGAAATCGTCAACATCATTTTAGATGGGTAAACTGAGGCCTACAAAGAGACTGGCCCGGGGTCACTCTGCAAGTCAGCGGCAGGGCTGAGTCAAGTGCAGAGCTCCTGTTTCCGTGTCCCAGACTGCTGCCTCTCTTCCGGGTTGCTGGTAGAGAATCCCTCTACAGCCCCAGTCCTATGTCAGGCACAATGAAAGAAGAGAAAAAAATATATACAGCCCATGCCTCTGCCTCCACAGCTTTAAAAGAAGCTCCAGGGACAAGATTCTCGTGTTGGAGATTCTTGGAGAAAAAGAAGACATAAATCAACATATAGAAATGCTGGCGGCAGTGAGATCAGGCAGGGCCGCACGGCTTTCTGGGGGACTCAGCACTAGATCTGGCCCTTCCTGCCACAGCCACTCTTAAGCTACCAATAGTTTAACAACCTGCTTGGAAAATTCCAGAATATTTAGCAAACAGTTCTCAACTCCAGCACCCCATTACCTACGGGTGAGAATGGGCTGTTTCCAGGGCTTGCGGGAGCAGGGTGTTGGGACGGAGGATTCGCTGGCTAGGATGCGTGTGGCCCCAGGAAGCAGCTGGGTGTCTGCCAGCGGGTCACATGCAGACTCAACTATTAGCTATTGAGCTGCACTCTTTGCTGGGCACTGTGCCAGACATTTAACAAGCATTATCTCATTTAATCTTCACAACAGCTTTAAGCAATGTTCATTCATTCGTTGCTCCAACCGTCCACTTACCCATCTGTCTATCTAACGAGTCCATATTGAGCCCCTACTACGTGTCAAACACTCTCTGAGGCACAGTGGTGATGAAAACAAAGTCATTACCCGCATGGTGCTTCCATTAAAGTGGAAGGAAACAGACAATGAACACATTTTAAAAAGGAATTAAAAAAAGATTACGAATTGCTGTGTTTGCAAGGAAACAAAGGAAGTACTGAATTGAGAACAAAAGGGATACTTACTGCTGTATAAGATAGGGTGGCCAAGGAGTATGTCTCTGAGGAGGTGACATTTAAGAATGAGAAGGAGCACTCTGGGAGGCCGAGGCAGGCGGATCGTTGACCTCAGGAGTTCGAGGCCAGCCTGAGCAAGAGCGAGATCTCGTCTCTACTAAAAATAGAAAGAAATTAGCTGGACAACTAAAAAATATATAGAAAAATTAGCCGGACATGGTGGCGCATGCCTGTAGTCCCAGCTACTCAGGAGGCTGAGGCAGGAGGATCACTCGAGCCTAGGAGTTTGAGGTTGCCGTGAGCTAGGCTGACGTGATGGCAGTCTAGCCGGGGCAACAGAATAAGACTCTGTCTCCAAAAAAAAAAAAAAAAGAATGAGAAGGAGCCAGCAATGCAAATGGCTGGGGTTAGAGCACTGAAGTGATAGGAGTAGCAAGTACAAAGGCCCTGAGGTAGAAATGAGATCAGTTTGTTTCAAGCAACATTAAGGAGCCCAACATGGTGGCATTTGGTGAGTGAAAGAGTAGCCTGAAATGAGGCCAGAGAAGTGGGCATAGGTCCAATTATACAAGGATTGCAGGCCATGGGAAGGACTCAGAAGGACTTAGAGCAGGTTGTCACATGAGCTGTCTCATGTTTAAGCAGCTCATTCTGGCTACAGCGTGAAGAATGAATTACAGAGAAGCAGGAAGGAGACAGGGAGGCCAGTTAAGAGATTGTGTGTCCAGGTAGGAGTCATGATGCTAGGCCCAGAATGGTGGCAATAAGGACAGAGAGGGACATGCCCAAGATCATGCAACTAATACATGGCAGAACTTGGATTCCAATCAAGGCTCCACAGTTCATGCTCCTTCTCACGTCCCAAGCAGTCTCATGGAAATTACTCCAAATTTGCTGACGTAGGGCCTCAAAACCTAGGAAAAATTTCTAAGCAGAGTAATGACATGACGGTACAGAGATGCATCTCGTTATATACATTTTGTACTCGAGTGACTCACCATGGCAACGTCCACGGACCTCTACTGGAATGAGAGCTCCTCGAGGGCAGGCGTCTGAGTCATCCAGGATTTCCAGCTCAGGGTCTTGACTCATGGGGGAGGAGTGCTTCATTCAAAAGGTGACTGACTCAGTACTGTGCCAGCTCTGCCCACCTTCGAAAACCTCTTAGCTCAGTGCCCATAAGCTGCCCCACCACAAAGGAAAGCCACTGCCTAGCAAAGTCCCTCTCTGAGCAGCACAAACTTCCAAAGACGTCACCTGGAGGGGTAGCAGAGGCCAAAGACAGCAGCCCTGGCCTTGGAATCAGATCTAGGCCCAGCTCCTGTGCCTCCCGTGTGGTGTGAGCTCAACAAGGGGCTTACCGTCTGCGCATCTCAGTCGTCCCATCTATGAAATGGGACAACAGATAGTTCCCACCTCGGGAGGTCATTGTGAGGATCGAATGAGATTTGTGGAGAACATCACTGGGATAGTCCCTGGCACGTAGTATGTTCTCAAGAGTCTTCCTCCCTTTATCACAGATGGGCGCGGAGTTAAGAACCTGGTGCCTGAGGTGTCACTGAGCTTGAGGTTCCTGGAGAGTCCTGAGCTTGGTCATGGGAGGTCAGCAACCGAGAGAGGGGAGGAGGAGGCAAGCATCTTTCCCTCCCTTCCCCGCCCGCCTCCCACTCCCCCGTCCCCTCCTCTCTCCCGGTTGGCCTCTGCCATAAGCACCTGGGAGTTACCTAATTAGAGCTAATTAGCTTCTTCTGCAGTAAAAGCCCAGGCATGGAAAGGCTCTGCAGCTCAGGCCTCTGACGGTAATCATGTCAAGTAGATATTTATTTATCCCTCTATTAAGCAAGCCAATTAGCATGGAATATCTAAGAAGCTGATTTTCAGGCCTGGGAGCCGAGCACGTGCTGTCAAGAATCGAGGGCCCCACTTGGGGCTCTCTGGTGTCTTGTCCTCCCTCACGCCTGAAGAAGCCAGGTCACAGGGTGGCAGGGTTGGAAGAGCCAGTGGACACGTCTGTACGGATTGGAGGCTGAGGCCCAGCACGAGGGTAGCAGCCTGCCCGTGGTCACACAGGGGCATGCAAGTGACTCCCTGAGGAGGTAGGTGATATTAAGGCACCCTGTAAAGGGTGTCCACCCTGTGCAATGGGGACTTGTGAGAAAATGAGATCACCTTCCGCTTCAGAGAGGATGGATGGCCAGGGCAAGCTTCACAACGGGACGTGCGTTCTGACAGAGGACGCTGGGTGGGGAAGAACAGTCCCGTAGAGGAAGTGTGGGCAGAAGCCCGGAGAACTGACCAGCGCTTGAGAAGCTATGATTATGTAGTGTCTGCCCAGCACTGTGTGACATGCATGCCACATTCACATCTGGCATGTGTGTTTTTAACCCTCCCGATTACTTGGTGGAGGAGAGAGTATTAGCCCCATTTCACAGATGACAGAAAGTAAGGTTGAGCAGTGAAGCGAGAGGCAGCATGACACAGCGGAAAGCCCGCAGCCTATGGGATCTATCAGGTCTGAGTTCCAGTCCTACCTCTACTACTTACTAATCAGAGGACGGCAAGAAACTTAACCTCTTGAAGGCTCACTCAGTTTCCCTGCCTGCCCATAAAATGGGGATAATGCCTACATTGGATTCATTCAACAAATCATAATTAAGCATAGAGTAAGCATGCCACAAATGTTAGTTCACTTAATCCCTGCCCTTAGGCAACTCGTCCAAGGCCATACAACCAGTCAAAATTCCAACCCATGGGAGGCTGAGGCAGGAGGATCGCTTGAGCACAGGAGTTCAAGGCTACAGTGAGCTATGGTCATGCCACTGCACTCCAGCCTGGGTGATAGAGTGAGACCATGTCTAAAACAAACAAAAAAATTTAAACCCGGGACTTTCGACTCTGAAATCTATTGTGTTTGTGAGGCCCTCCCTGTCTCTTCAAAGGTGAGAAGAAGGCTGACATAAGACTGAACAGGAGGGGTCTTAACTATAGACAGCTAATAACCTACACTTTCTCACCTCCAGGGGAAGCTGGAAAGAGAAAGGCTCAGCTTACTTAAGTTTACAGCAAGGAGGATGGAGGCTAGACATTTGAGATGATCTTGCTGACAAAGTTGTGAATCACCAACTGGAAGAGCTGTGGCTTTTGGGGCCTAGGAGATCCCTAACAACAGTCTGGGCAGAGAAAGAGGGAACAATGAGATCATCAAGGCTGCAGACTGGAAAGAACCCAAATAGGTCATCTGGTCCAGCCCCCTGCCTCTGGGCAGAATTATTCTGGAACCAGACAGATGAGAATCTCTCCTGCTTTTCAAGGTCTCCAGGGGAAGAGATTCCTCAGCCTTCCTTGGTCATTCTAGTGTAGGTTCTCATAGCTCACTCTCAGAAAGTTCTTTCTTTTGGCTGACTACAATTTCTCCTGCTGCCATTTCAGCCTTTTGTGGCAAAGTAGGAAGGCTGCTGGCCGACTTTGGGTCACTTGCTCCACTAAGCAGGGAGGAATGGTGGCATCCCCTGTTTGCTGATGGGCAGCCACCAACTCCCAAAGGAAGATAAGGTCAGCAGCTGAGATCCCCACCCCCACCCCCACCCCCGCCATAGGGGATGCCACTCAGCTCTCCGGATCCTCCTCCATGCATTCTCCCAGGTGCCTTATGCCTCTAGCAACACAGGCCATCCTCTGGTCTGAGACAGGCTCTGCAAGGCCTTTCTTGCTGGTTTTCAGCCTCCTGCCACTCAACCCATCCTTCAAGACTCAGTCAAAGCTGGCTTCCCCAGGGGAAACTTCTCTAGTCTTTCCAATTAGAGAAAATTATTCCCTCCTCCCTTTCTATTTTGTGCTTACTTCACTTTGCCTGATGTCAGAAGTAGTATTGGGTTGTGGGCCAAAAATGGTTGAATGCTGACAATTTCATATGGTGCACCCCAAATTGTCTGCCGCCGTCGCGCTCCCAGACTGCAGGGGCTGCATTGTACTCAGCTCTGTGCACACTCCACACCTGTCGCCTCCCCTGCCCTGTGCCTAAGTGCCTGGAATGCTGCCTTGTGCACCGAAGGAGCCAAAGCATGTTTATTGAATTTGTTGAATAGTCACGATAATAAAATGATAATATTTGGATGGGTCTTTACCAAAGTGCATTCACACATTTTGTCTCAGTGAATCCTCATAACCACACTTTGAAGACGGTGTTCCTATTTCCCCATTTGGAAAATGGGGAAACTGAGGTGTGATGACATTATTTGCCCAGGGTCATGCAGCCATTGTGACCCAGGACTCATCCCTGGTGTTAACAAATGTGGGTAAACTTGGCCTGACCCTCAAGAGAATCCAAAGACTTCTCCAGCATTTCTGTAACACACAGACAGTTTGCTGCCTGGGTTCTGCCTTCTTCAGTCTGCCCAGAGGCCCAGAGGGGAATGACTGACCAGTGACCAGGAGACTGGGGGACAGAAGAGGGGTCATTTGGCAGTGGGAGGGCTCTTCCACCAACTTGCCAACTGTACTTTATTCTTCCTGGCCTCTCTAGAATAACAGACAAGCCTTTAGTTGGGGCGCTTCTGGGTCCTGGAGGCTCAAGGTCTAGCCCAAGGCTGAAGCCACTTCTCAGCGAAGGTGGTCTCCGTGCAAGTGCGCCTCCAAGCAGCTAAGGGAGTCAAACTCTCCTTGCATTCCAGTGTCTCCTCCAAGGATGTGCTCATAGTGCTGGTATTGAGAGTATATTAAGGGGTATATAAATGAAAATGTATGTGTCAATAGTGATCAATTCATTTTAATATTTATTAGGAAAGAAATGCAACCAGCACACCACAAGTGATTTCACAGCTATCATTGCTTAGTATGACACTAAAGTGAGTATGTATTAAAGGTGTTTTTTCCCCAGAAGTTAGTCCATTTAAAGAAAAACAGCAGTTAAATAATGAAAAAGGATGAGACTGACAAAAGTCATGACGATGCATTGTAAACAACTGTCATTTGGGAGCATTGTGCTCTTCTCACGTTCCTGGACAGACCCAGCCGTGGGGCAGAACTTTGTGTGGAAGGATCTGGAGGGATCTGCACCCGTGATGGGGGTGGGGCAGCCTGAGAGAGGAGGACTTGTGCACTCAAGAGGACCTGGCTTGCTACCTCAGCCCAACCTCTTTCTAGAAAGCTCCTTCCTTGCTTGGAGACCAAATGTAATCTCTAAGAGGGTCTGCACCTCACTCACTTCTGTATCCCAGGTATCCAGCAGAGGGCCCGGAACATAGTAAGTGCTCAGTAAATACTAGTTCAGTGAATAAATGACTTTTGATTTCCTCATTCCTCAGGTATGGTGAGAAGAGTAATTCCTACTATAAAAGGTCATGAGGGGCCAGGTGCGGTGGCTCACGCCTGTAATCCTAGCACTCTGGGAGGCCGAGGCAGGAGGATCGCTCAAGGCCAGGAGTTGGAAACCAGGCTGAGCAAGAGTGAAACCCCTGTCTCTACTATAAATAGAAAGAAATTAGTCGGATAGCTAAAAATATATAGAAAAAATTAGCCAGGCATGGTGGCGCGTGCCTATAGTCCCAGCTACTCGGGAGGCTGAGGCAGGAGGATTGCTTGAGCCCAGGAGTTTGAGGTTGCTGTGAGCTAGGCTGATGCCACGGCACTCTAGCCCGGGCAACAAAGTGAGACTCTGTCTCAAAAAAAAAAAAATCGTGAGGATTAAATGAAGTATCTCAAAGCATGTCACACTGGGCCAAGCCGATAGTTGGCCCTCAATCAGATAGTGAGGGGAGAGTATGAGCTGAGCCTCGGGCTTTGCGAGGCCTGTACACACACTCGTGTCCTCACTCATCTGCTTGTGTGTCCCGCTGCAGGCGGGGCCTGGACCGCCTGGCTGAGGGCGCCCGCCTCCCCGCCTCCTCACAGTCTGGCCCAGGCACCAGAGCCACGCTGCCTCAGGCGTGCGGTTTCCCAGGCACCTGAGGGTCATCCCTGTGGCCCCCTCCCCTGCCAGATCCCCCAGTGGGTTTCAGTTCCTCCGCCACATGGCCCGCTGGGCAGGCCTGGCAAGAGCAAAGGGCGAGGGACCTCAGGCGGAGAAAGGAGTGGGGGAGTGGTGAGGAGTCCCCCCTGCCCACATCTGGGGGGCCAACAGCAGCAGACCCGCCTCGGAGGTCGGAAAACCCCCTGCGGCCCCCGGAGCACAAGAGGGGTCTGTTTCTGCGGCTAATGCAACAGGTCCTTCTTGGGGTGTGAGGTCTGGCTGTGTCGGGGCGTGCAGAATCCGAGAGGGGCCAGCTCCCACAGAGAAAGGGGCTGTGTGCAACTGTTTACAGGTAACCTCTCATTATAGCCCCGGGCAGGGCCCTAGAATGTTAGCGCCCCCCGGCTGCATCTGAACCCCCCAGGGGCACGTTAGAAACACAGGCTTTCAGGCCACAGTCACCGGGAGGAGGGGCAGCTCTGGAGCAGTTGCGATTCTGCCAAATTTGTAAACTACTGCTGTAGTTCACTCTTTTTTAAAAAGATTGAGACATAATTCCCATGCCGTAAAATTCACCCTTTTAAAGTGTACGACTCCGTGGTTTTTAGTATGTGCAACCATTATCACTATCTAGTTCCAGAGCATTCCATCACCCCCCAAAAAACCTGCATCTATTAGCAGTCACTCCCCATTCCCCTTTCCCCCCGATCCCTATCAACCCTAATCTGTTTTCTATCTCCATGGATTTGCTATTCTGAACATTTCCTATAAATGTAATCATAAAATACATGCCCTTTTGTATCTGGCTTCTTTCACCTAGCGTAATGTTTCCAAGGTTCATCCATGTTACAGCCTGGATCAGTACCTCATTCCTTTTTATTGCCGAATGGTATTCCACTGTATGGATATACAGCATCTCGTCCGTCCATTAACTGGTGCATGGACTTTTGAGTCATTTCCATCTTTTGGCTATTGTGAATAATGCTGCTATGAACCTTCAGGTACAAGTTTTTGCGTGGACATGCGCCTTCATTTCTCTTCGGTATGCAACTAAGAGTGGAATTGCTGGGTCTATGGTAATTCTATGTTTAACATTTTGAGGAACTGCCAGACTGTATTCCACAGTGGCTGCTCCATTTGCATTTCCACCAGCAATGCATGAGGGTTCCAATCTCTCCACATCTGTGACAACACTTGTTATTTTCTGAATTTTTACAAAAATTCTAGCCATCTTAGTGGGTGTGATGTGGTATCTCATTGTGGTTTGGATTTGCATTTCCTTAATGACGGTGATGTTGAACATCTTTTCATGTGCTAATAGAAATTTGCATATCTTCTTTGGAGAAATGTCTATTTCTCCACATTTCTCTTGCTCATTTGAAAAAATCGGGTTATTTGTTTTTTTGTTCTTGAGTTGTAAGAGTTCTTTATACATTCTGGTTACTAGACCCTTATTAGATGTATGATTGACAAATATTATCACCCATTCTGTGGATTGTTCACTTTCTTGATCTATAAGTTTACTCACAACTCTCTCTTCACAGATAGAGAAACCGAGGCTCAGAGAGAGAACTGGCTTGCCTAAAGTCACACTCAGTGAGAGCCAGTACCAGAAAGCTCTTTCTTCCTACCCATACTGGGCCATAAGGAGGTGGGCTGGAAGGGGGGGGCAAATCAGGGGCATGGATAGTTCAAACCAGGGCTTTGCCCACCAACTATTTCTCTTTGCCTTTGGTATGCACAATCCCACTTTTAGTAGGTGGCTTCTCTTGATCATGATGTCCTACTCAAGCCAGTTCTAACATTAGATTATTTTCCTGGGAGTCATCTAATCAATGACTGGTTAGAGAAAGTAGCCCAGGATTAAACCTCTTCCAGGGATAATCTACATGAGGCTAATTAAGAATGTATGACAGTGAGCATCTGCAAGTTGTTCTGTGGTGCATTACGGTCCACAGTGGGCTGAGAGAGGGACTGGAATATCCAAATCTTGCCTGGGTTTAGGGACAATGAAGAGTCCCGTGTGAAGCAGGAATATACCTTTATGTTCAGAACTGCATCTTTCGCATTGTAGGGGACTGACATATATTTTCCTAGTTTAAGAATTAAAGTTAGTAATGTACGTGTTCTGCCCAGAGTGTTTGAAAGTAATGTGTTCCGGACAGGCTCCCTGTGATAAACAAAGGTGTTGCCTAGAGGCATAACAAAAGACCTGAGCTGCAACTAGCAAGAGCGGCCCCACCCCACGGCATTGGGGGTCTGGAGGCCACACGATAAACACCCCATAAGATGGCTGGTTAGCCAATGACGAGTAAGACCCCTCAAGGGAGGGGCGACCTAAGCCAGGCACAGTCGCCGGGGTTCAGCCAAAGATCTTAGGGGATCACCCTAAGAAAAGCTGGGGATGAGAAATGCCCCTTGTGACTTGCCTTGCCCACCCAGGGACGCCATGACAAGTGGTGCCCAAACAGGGACCCGCCACGACACAGATTTCAACCTCAAAGCAAGGCAACGTTTTTCCTTTTTTGCTTCTTCATGTCAAACATTGGTCAAGCTATTGTTAAACCCATGATAGAAATTAACCAAAATTTACACAAGAATATATAGACATACTGGTCTGGACAACAGGCAAAGACAATTAGCCAATTTTGTGAATTACCCCTTTGTTTACATCCCAGTTATGAGAGTTCACTATGATTTTAAGTAATTCCCCAACTTTGAGCAAATTGTCAACTTTCTATGTTCTTGCTTATGTGACAACTTACATAGACAGCTTAAGAAGGTGGCAGGGCCAGGTGCGGTGGCTCATGCACGTAACTGCAGAACTTTGGGAGGCTGAGACAGGAGGATCCCTTGAGACCAGGAGTTAAAGACCAGCCTGGGCAACATGGTAAGACTCCCCTTCCCCCACCCCCAAAATTTAAAAACTAGCTGGGCGAGTGTGGTGGTACGTACCTGTAGTCCCAGCTACTTGAAAGGCTGAGGCAGGAGGATGACTTGAGCCCAGGAGTTCAAGGTTGCAGTGAGCTGTGATTGTGCCACTGCACTATGGCCTGGGTTATAGAGTGAGACATTGTCTCAAAACAAACACACAAGAAAAAAAACAAATAAATAAATAAAAAAAGAAGGTTACAGGTCTTGTAGTGTGGTCGTACATAAATGAAAAGTGAATTCATTTATGCTTCGAATTTATTTGAGAATCTCAAGTCATTCAGTTGTTCTTTCTACAAGCATTGACTGAGGACTTCGTGGGCACAGGGCTTATGCTCTGTATGTATCTAATACCTATGCTAGGTGTTAGGGCCACCTTAGTTTACCACCTTAATTTGGGGCCTCAGTTTCCCCCTTTGTAGAATGCAGGGTTGGGCTAAATCAGTGTTCTGAAAACTTCATCTTTTGGTGGTACTATACTTTCTCTGGGCAAAATCTCATCTGGAGCTGTAATAAAAATGACAGACCAAGTAGAGCTGTTCCGGGATGAAGGGCCTCCCCTTGAGCACGCCACCCCACATGCACAGCCAGCAGCCCCATGGCCCCTCTGAATTCCTCAGAGCAGAACTAGAAAGGCCAACGGCCAGCAGGCCCGCCTTGATGCTGCAGATCCATGTCGCTGGGCTTGTTCTCAGCTCCTTCTCTCTACTGCCTGATGGACCGGGAAAAAGTGTGGGTTGGAGGCTGCCTGGAGGCCAGGCTCCATCACAGAGCTGAGCACCTCCCGCCCCTCCTCCCCCAAGCCTGCTCCTCTCCCCTGCTCTCTCCATCAGCTCAGTTTTTCTGGAGGCCTGAGCAGACTTCACACAAAAGAGCCTCTAGGCTAGGCCAGGCGCAGTGGCTTACGCCTGTAATCCTAGCACTTTGGGAGGCTGAGGCGGGAGGATAGCTCAAGGACAGGAGTTCAAAACCAGCCTGAGCAAGAGCGAGACCCCGTCTCTACTAAAAATACAAAGAAATTAATTGGCCAACTAAAAATATATAGAAAAATTAGCCGGGCATGGTGGCGCATGCCTGTAGTCCCAGCTACTCAGGAGGCTGAGGCAGGAAGAACACTTGAGCCCAGAGTTTGAGGTTGCTGTGAGCTAGGCTGATGCCACAGCACTCTAGCCCGGGCAACAGAGTGAGACTCTGTCTCAAAAAAAAAAAAAAAAAAAAAAGAGCCTTTAGGCCCAATGCACCTCCCCTCACTCCCCAAACCAGAGGGAGCCTGGAGCCCCTTTGCCGTCTCCTTCAAGGGAGGCAAAGCCACCAAGGAGGCCGGGCATTCAGGAGGATGCAGGCTGAGTCATCCAGATTTCTGGGCCCAACTGTTGGCTCCCTCTGGCTGAAGAGGGTTCAGAAGGGGTGCCAGACAGGGGAAACAGGGAGGGGGAAACTTTAATTGGAGACAGGGGTCACCCTTGTCATTTTGCTCCTTACTAGGCTTGAAGAGAAATGTCGGCAGCCTGTAGCACACACCTAAAGAAGGGTGGGGGAGGGAGGAAGCAAGAAGAGCAGAAAAGCAGGGGCAGGCACGAAAGCAAGCAGGCATGGGGGAAGGGTGGGTCCGGTTTCTTGGTCGGCAGCGGGGGCGTATGGATGGGGCCAGAACCTGTTCATAGGGTCCAGGTGGCTGCCTGACTCCGAGGACTGCGTGGTCCTCAAACCCACACCCTCCCCCTACCCAACAAAATGGGAACTCCCACGCTAGTGCCCATTTCCCCAGCCCGCCAGGAGGAGCAGGGGCTGTCTGGGTAATATTTTGCCATTTTCCAGATGGGGAAAAGCGAGGCCCAGGGAGGGGAAAGACTTGGCCATTGGTCACAGAGTCTGGAGCAAGAGTGAGCCCTGCGGCAGGGGTGGGGGCCAGGGGTGAGTTTCAGCTGAACAGGTTGAGACTCTGACCACCAGCTCTTTATTTAGCTTTGGATCTGAAGCAGCTAAACTAATGCAAGTGACATTCCGCAAGTAAAAAGTGTTTCTCCAGTGAGACTCCTCCGTTGCCAGCCCAGAAGCCAAGTATGCCAGAACCCACCCTAGGGAAGATTGGCATAGAGCCCAGGCAGCCACTGGGTGGCGCTGTCTCTCCATCCAAGTTGTTCAGACGGGTTTCAGATGCCAGGGCAAAGAAGTCACCCCCATTCATGCCCTATCCTGCCACGGCCTTAACAAAGGCCCCTTGGGTTAGGTCAGGGAAAACCAGTTTTGACAAAAACTCCATGTCTCCCCTGGCACGTGGGTGGGAAACGGAGGGTCCGGATTGGCAGGGCAGTTTTGTTGGGGCCCCAGGGGGCCGCCCTGGTTCCCAACCGCTCTTGGAGCTGAAAAGCTCCAGGTGCCCTGAGTCTAGAGATGAGGGAGATAAGTTCTCCCCATTTTATCGGCGAACAGACTGAGGCCCAAACAATCAAGCACACAAAGGTAAGCTATTTTAGCAGCCTAGGAAGCACCCTTTCCCAAAACTTGCATTTCAAAGTGAGCCCAGTTTTGGTTGGGCCAAAGCGCTGACGGGGAGAAGTGGGCTTTAGAAATGCTAATGGCATGGGTGAGTGACAGTCTGGGGACAATGGAGGAGGGCGCCTTGAATGGGCGGCCTAGGCCTGGGAGCCGGGCTCCCCACGTGGGAGCCGAGTGGGGGAGGGCGCGGAGGGGCAAGGCCGTCCCCAGCCCAGGGGACCTGAGTCTGGGCTAATTGGAAGGGGCTGGCCCTGGGGGGGGGGCAGGAAGGGGGAGGGGATTACCTGCACCTGCGGGTCGCTGCTGTGGGGGAGGGGATGCAAGGAGGGGTCCCTGCGGGGAGGGCGGTGGCGCCCGAGGATCCTTGGGCACTGTCAGGCACGGGGGACCCACCCGCCGGAGACCCAGAGCAAAACGGCAGGAAGGCGAGGGTTTGGGGCATTTCTCTCCTGGCTGGGGGGCAGAGCAAGCCCAGAGTTTAGGATGGCAGCAGCAGGTGCCTTGGGGGAGTGCGAAGTGGGACTGGGAGCCCGTTCCCACGTTCGTTCATTCCATGTTACAAGGTGGTTACGAGGCTGCTCTCCAGCAGACTGGAGGTTTGTTGGAAGTTGCTGGAAGTTTGTTCCCTGCTCCCTCACTCATTTGCAACGGGCTCTCCAGCCGCAGTCAGATGGCAATAAGAGCATCTGCCTCATAGGATCCTTGGGAGATGCAAAGAGACAGTGCAGGTAAAGTGCTCAACAACATGCACGGCGAGCGCTCAGTGCTGGCGAGCTTTTATTATTCCTTCAGTAGGTAGTGATTCTTGCCAGCCGTGAGTCCTGGGCGTGGCTTGCTGGCGCTGTGGCTCAGAGGTTGGTGGCCCACCCTGTGGGGCTGGCTGTGCTGAGGGAAAGAGGAAGGGGCTCTGTCTCGACCCGGGCTCTGGTCTGAGGAGAAGCTGCGTGGACAGGTCCCCGAGATGCTGCTGGCCCCGAGGTTCCGGGGAAGCAGGGCTCCCTCTGGGCCTCCTGGTGGGGTGCAGCAGCCCTGGGCGCGGTTGTGTGGTGAGGGGCATCGGGGCATCGCAGGCAGCTCAGGAGGGCCCAGCCTCAAACTCAGGCTTCTCTGTTACAGTCAGTCAGAAGGCCAGACAAGGTGTCCCATGCAAACTCTAGAAGAGTCACCTGCAACGCGACCTGTACTAAGCAATCCATTGGGGATGGGAGAAAAAATTATTACGATACATGTTTTATGCATTTTTTTACCTCATCCTTTATTTTGAGACAGAGTCTCGCACTGTCGCCCGGGCTAGAGTGCTGTGACATCAGCCTAGCTCACAGCAACCTCCAACTCCTGGGCTCAAGCGATCCTCCTGCCTCAGCCTCCCGAGTAGCTGGGACTACAGGCATGCGCCACCATGCCCGGCTAATTTTTTCTATATACTTTTAGTTGACCAGCTAATTTCTTTGTATTTTTAGTAGAGATGGGGTCTCGCTCTCGCTCAGGCTGGTCTCGAACTCCTGACCCTGAGCGATCCTCCCGCCTCAGCCTCCCAGAGTGCTAGGATTACAGGCGTGAGCCACCTCGCCCGGCCTCCCTCATTCTTTAATAATTTTGACATCTGACATATCACTTGTGGTCTGTGCAATTAGTAAAGTCACACACGTATAGTAACGGCAGCGCATGCACGGTGACTCTGCCCCAGACATCGCGTGTGTTACCTGCAAGACCCTTGCAGCACCTTAGACAGGTAAGGAGTGTTACTATCTCCGCTTCCTACGGGGGCGTCTGAGGTACAAACAGATCAGGTCGCCCGCCCAACAGAAGAGCCCGGATGCAAACTCACACGGCTGGCCCCAGAATCTGTGTTCTCAACCAATACATTGGGTATAACTAAATCCCTTTGAATATATTGAGTTGGTGTATTCAAAATGCTCCAGGGATAAGAGTCCATGATTTAAAAAGTTTGGCGACTATTGCCCTGCGAAGGGCCTTGCACAAGTGGCATGCAGGCAGGCTGCTCAGGACGCAGGGGGCTCTGACAGCACCATCTCCGTCAGCCACGCTGCTAAGTGGAGAGAGAGATGCAGGGACATAGACAGACACAGAGCTGTAGAGATACACAGCGAAGAGATGGATAAACCACAGGTACACAGTTACTTAGACGTAGCGGTATTTAGATGCATAGATAGACAGATATAGAGCTATATACCCTGTTTCCCCGAAAATAAGACCTGCCCATAAAATCAGCCCTAGCAGGATTTCGAAGCCTGTGCGCAATAGAAGCCCCACCCCGAAAATAAGCCCTAGTGACGGGCGTGGCTACGCAGCCATCTGCACAACCCGTGCGTGTCGTCGAGGAGCGGGAAAGAAGACAAGCAGCCCTTCTCATCTGCCCCGTCGTGACAGCTGCTGTCCCAGAGGTGACGGGAAAGGTGCGGGCAGCCCCACCAACAAGGTCGGCTCCCCCTGTCGGGTCCCGGCCACCCTGTGCGTGCTGCGAGCTGAGGCTTTGAGGGGAAATAACACATCCCCTGAAAATAAGCCCTAGGGGGTCTTCTTGAGGAAAAATAAATATAAGACCCTGTCTTATTTTCAGGGAAACACAGTAGATATGGAAATCCATAAGTCCATGTCGTTACACAGCCATAGAGATGACTGCGTAGATACATAAAAAGCCTTAAGATAGAAACATAGGAAAATTATGTAAAATTTTTTAGACTTATGTAAAAGTGTGAATAAAGGCTTTGTTAGAAAGCTTGGCTATTTAAAGGAATGCAGCAGGATTCCCCCTTTGGGGTAGAGAGATTTGTCACCCCGGACTCTGCCAGGCTCTGAAGCCGGCAGTCTCCCTCCCACGTGACCGCAGCGCCGTCTGTGCCACCGCCAGGCGGGCAGCTGGCCCTGTGGCCGGCCCTCTCTGAAGAGCCCCTGGCGGCTGGCTATCAAGTTCTTCCCTGAATGGAGCTGAATGCTGCGCCGTCCCGTGGGTCCCAGCTCTGCTCCCTGGGGCCACCAGACCCCGGTCTGCTCCGTCTACATGGTGACAGCTCTCACCCATGTGAAGGCTGAGTCCACCTCCCCCACAGCCTTCTCTTGGCTTTTGTCGCCCTGGTGCCCAAAGACACCGCAGGGGAGAGGCTTGGTGGCCTGGGCCAGGTCTTACCTAGGGCTCCGCTGCCTTCAAGCATGTCCCAAGGCCCTGACCCATGCAGCTGGCATGGCTGTCCTTGGGGGCCACTCCCTGGCCTCTGAAGCAACGTGCGGGGTTCCAGCTCGGCTGCAGAATGAGGCTCCTCAGAAATCTCAAAGCCGCTGGGACAGGGACAAGGAAGAACAGAGCAGTTCCCTGTCTCCACCTTTGCCCTGCCTCTGGCTTCACGTCTCTGACTCTCTTCTGTGGCCCCTTTCTCTTGTCTTCGCCTCTCCTTTTCCCTTTGCGTCTCTGTTCCTGTCTCTGTCTCTCATTTTCTGTTTATCTCTCTGTCTCTCCCTTTCTCTGTCATTGTCATTGTTCCCTCCCTCCCACTTTTCTTGTCTCCTTGTCTCTGTCATCCTCTCTTCCCCCACTCTAGCCATGTCTTGGATTTGCTCTTGGCTTTTCTGTTTCTGTCTTAACTTCGGGAACTTGCACGGGTATTCTGGTGAGGAGAGCTGAGCAGAGGACAAACGTCCCGTGGGTCTGTAGTGACTGCAACAAAGACAAACGCAGAGAGAGTGACATGGGCATAGAACAGTCCCACCCTTCTTTCACAGGCCCTCTTACAGCATCTCTCACAGTTGTCCATTCAGCCTCTACTTACACACCTCTGTGGACGGCGGTCTCACTAGGCCCTGAGACAGCTGTCCCCTTGCAGAACAGCTCAGTCTGACAGAAAGCCCTTCCCTGAAGTGGGCTGAAACTTCTGTCCCTGTGGCTTCTACCCACAGGTCCTAACTGTGGTCCTTGGGATCATCCAGGCCACCCTAGCTGCCCCCACCCCTTGGCAGTCCTTCTGAGGTCTCCCTGAAGAACTGAGGTAATATTCCAGGAAGGGGTTTCTAGTCACAATGAAGCCCCACCAGGTCATGTCTGAGAGACTCAACCTGAGATAGGGTGGGAGAAATGGAAGCTGGACCAGTCTGAGGCAATGGGAGGACAGGAGGACACTGGCGAGCAGGCAGGGACAGTAGGCAGGCTGGCCCCTCCCTGCCCAAGACCCAGAGTCCTTCCCCAGGTGCCCAGGGCGCTGGGCAGGTGGAGCCAGAGAGTGGCGAGGTTTGCTCTGGGGGCACATTGAAGCCTGGTCCCACTACAGGAAGGGAGGCACGCAGTGTTCAGTCAGCCCCTTCAGCCCAGGGCCGGGCAGCAGTGAGAGGTTCTCTGGGCCACACAGCCCCTAGCGGGTGGGCACGGGGTCTGGGGAGCCTGCCAGCCTGGACTCCTCGGCCTGCACTGAACTAGGAAGGGGCCTGGCCTAGCCTGGCCAGACCAGTTCCACACCCCCCCTCAGCTTCCATCAGAACTGGCACCGTTGCAACTTCTTCTAGAACATTCCACGTATGCACTGGCCTCAGGTGCTTGCAAACTTCTTGGGGTGACAGGGGTCTCTTCTACGTTTCAAGCCCTCAAGAGGAGATGACTGGCCTCCCTGGAAAGATTCCCAGAAGCCAACCAGATCCTTCATGCTGCAGCTGTTGCCCTGGCCCTATCCTCAGTGGATTTTGCTGTTTGCTGCACATTTAGTGAGCATCTTCCTCCTCCATGCCAGGCCCTGTGCTCAGCTTTTTGCAGACATATCACAGATGAAAGAGTTAACACCATGTGCCCCGCCAGAAGCCCTGCCCCCCTTCTGCCAGCCCCCCTGTACCTCTCAGGCAGCAGGAGTCATATTCCCTAAGGCGGCACTTGGCAGGAAGGGGCCTGCTCTGCCCAGCTGGCCACATGTCCCTTCCCTCTCCCGCCCCTCTCTGTTCCTCATGCAAGTGTCAGGAAACAGGATCCAAGGAGAAAGCAGGCACCTGTTCCTGAAGTTCCTGACAGGCCCCTTCTTCCCTGCCCCAGCCCCTGGGCCTTCTGGTGCCCCTAGGGCCTGATGGGAAAGAAAGACCTCAAAGGCACTGGCCACCTCCCTCTAGCTGTGTCTTTATTTGGCCTGCCACATTTGGTCACCACTGTCAAGAGAGGAGCAGCAGTAGAATGTAGTGGCGAACAGAAGAGACTCCAAAGCAGATCGCCTGGCCTGGGCCGTATAACAGCTTTGTGAGTCTGCATTTTCCCCATCTATAAAATGGGCATCATAATAGTATCCACTTTATGGGGTTGTTTTGAGGGTTATTTGAGTTAATATACGTATTCAGAATAGCATCTGAGACACAGTTAATAAATAATTGTGAAGTAAACTCTGCTCCTGCCCTCCTGGCGTCTCCCCAACTCCTCCCCTCTGGGTTTCCCCAGTTTCTGCTCTGTCTCATTGTTCTCCCTAGACAGGTGGGGGAACCTGTCCTTGATTCCTGTCCTGCCCCCCTCTGTCACTGTCCCTCAGTCTCCTGAGGCTGGCCCCTGCTGCTGGTGCTCGGCCACCCTCAGGGCGTGCTGCAGGGCCCGCATGGGAACGGCCCCCCTCCACCTGCAGTTCGGGGGCTCCCCTGGGAGGCCTCTTGCTTCCCCCTCCCCTGAGTGGGGCAGCTGCTCTGCCTCTTTAAGGCCCTAACTAGGTCATCGCCCAGCTGAACACCCCTCGCATTCCCCTCGCACTAAACAATCTGATCTGATCGCTGGTGATGAGGTCAATTTCACATGGCTTTGTTCCTGCAGTGAGCTTGTCACGACCAATCATTTCCGAGCGAGGAGCCCATAATCCCGCGCCGGCTCTCTCGCCCCCAGAGGCCACGGCCCCTTTCTTGCTCACCAACGTGAGGTCCCCAAGGGCCGGCTCAGCACGAGTTTCCTCATGGCCTCTGTGTGCCCTCTCGCTCTTCCTGCCTTGAGTGGGAGGGGCCTGGGCTGGGGTCAATGATGGGGTTGCCGGGAGGGGGCGGAGTGGGTGCCAGGTAACCTGGGGAGAAGCCAGTCTCCAGGGAGGGAGGTGGGTGGCCACACAGCTTGTGGGATGAGTCCTCTTTGGGGTGACTCAGAGGAACCTCGTGTCCTAAGTGTAGGAAGCATGGGTCAGGGGCTTGCAAGAGATCCTGAACATACGCCACCGCCAGCTCCTTCCCTAGCCGTGTGTAGCGTAGTCGGGGCCAGTGTGGGGCACACGTGGGCTCCCATGCCATGTCTGTGCCAGCTGCGGTGTGGTCACAGCTACAAGCAAAGGCACACTTCTAGGGATGAAGACAAGGATCTCATTTCTGGTCCCCGCTGTTCACCAGCTGTGTGCCCTTGGCCATGTCCCTTGTCTCCGAGCCTCAGTTTCCCCAGGTGTACCATAAGAGTGTCGTGCTAGAGCAAGCCGATGCTTTCTTTTGGTACGGAGCATGCACGAGCCTTTGAGGGAGTAGGCTTGGGATGCGGAGGGGAGGGGCGGGACGTGGACATTTCGCTCCCTCAGTGAGTGGGTGTCAGTTACTTTCATTTTTGGTGGAGATAAGAAGCATCATGCCAGAGGAAATGAGCTTTTCTTTTTGCTTCTGCATCCTTCTTCCATGATGGGACTCATCCCATCTGCCTGAGCCCCCAGGAGAGGACAACAAGAGCGGAAAGAGAGACAGGGAGTGCCCAACCGGGCCCTGCCTGGGGTGCTGGCTTCTGAGTGGGGACCACGTGCAGAAGGGAGCACCAGGGCCACTGGGGGCCACTTGCTGGGCATCTGGGCCCCAGGTGGGTCGCGCAGCTAAGAGGGAAGAGGGAAGGGACTGTGCCAGGCTCTGGGCAGGGAGCTTTTGATATTTCATCTTGTTGTGTCATTTGGTCCTCACGTTGTCATAGCGGCGACGGACTGTTTCTGCAGTTTGCAGACGAGGACACGAAGGCTGTGGGAGCGGCTGGTGTCAGGAGTGAGAGACGAGAACGAGATGGGCAGAGCAGGACCCGAGGCCGGGTTCACAGAGAGCTGATGTCTGGGAAAGTGGTCCCCAAAGCCTGGCCCAGCCCAGGCCCTGGGACCACTGTCAGGGAAAGCACGTAAGCTTTGGAATCACGCGTGCATGGCTCCTAGTCTCCATCTTCCACTGCCTTGCTGTGTGACTTTGGGCAAGCCACTTGCCTCTCTGAGCCTAAGTTTTCTCCTTAGTCCAGTGGAGGTAAACGAGAGTGACGTCACGGGGCACTTGAGAGGATTCAGTGAGATGATGGGTGAGCGTGTCACAGATGCCGAGTAAATGCTCTGTCTTAGTCCCGTCCTCTAAGGAAGCTGCAGGCACAGCGTCCTCGCCGCCTCCGCTGCCGCTGTTCCTGTCCAGGCACTCGCACCTCCCGCGCGGGGCAGCAGCGTCCTCATGGCTTCTAGGCTCGGCCCCTCCAACTGTCATTTACACAGAAGCGGAGCGATCTATTACAGTCCTAAGTCAGTCATGCTGGTCCCAGGGCTGCCCGTGTCACTCAGAGGAAAATGTGAAGTCCTCACCCATGGCCCACAAGGCTTTCCTCAGCATGGCCCCTGCCAACACCTCTGGCTTCATCTGGGCCCTCGTTCCCCTGACTGTTTCTACCACACTTGTCTCTTCTGTGCTTCGCATCTACTGGCTGCTTCCTGCCCCAGGACCTTTGTATGTGCTGTTCCCTTCGTCCGTAACTCACGTCCCCCATTGCATCTTATGGCCAGGTCTGTCACACAGATTTTAGCTCAGATGTCGATTCTGCAGAGGCCCCTTCTGTGACAGTTTTTTGCTTCTAAGTCCCCATCATCTGGGAATTCTTTCTAATGTCTGACCCGCAGTCACTCGGCCTTGCTCCTTCAAGCCTGTCTATCTCATAAGATGAGATTCCCTCTCAGGAGCCGTTATTCAATTTTGAGGCCCTCAACATGTAGGAGTCTGCTTGGGCTCTGCAGGATAAGCCCCCAAATGGATTGTGAGCTCCCTGGGGGGCCTGGTAAGAGAAGCAAATGGTAGTTTGCTTGGCTGCCTAACGAATGCCAAGCCCTCGCATGCATGTGCTCTCGCCTAGTCTTCCTAGTCTATCATTTACTCCTCTCAGCGGCCCTGGGAGGTGGGGACTCCCGGCTCCACTGTGCAGATGGAGAAACTGACACTCAGAGACAATGACTTGGCCAACATCACACAGCTGGTCGCCTCGTGGTGTCCTGATTCCAGGGTCTGTTTTCTACCCCCACATTAGAACAAACCGCTGGCCACATACACAGCAGAAATAGTCCCAGGGGACCCATGATAAGGTTCTTTGAGTGCTTGTTGAATACCCTAAAGTTGCCTCTAAGATGTCTTTTTTTTTTTGAGACAAAGTCTCACTGTCACCCATGCTAGAGTGGCGTGGTGTCAGCCTAGCTCACTGCAACCTCAAACTCCTGGGCTCAAGCAATCCTGCTGCCTCAGCCTCCCGAGTAGCTGGGACTACAGGCATGCGCCACCATGCCCGGCTAATTTTTTCTATTTTTGGTAGAGGTGGGGTCTCACTCTTGCTCAGGCTGGTCTCGAACTCTTGACCTCAAGTGATCCTCCTGCCTCAGCTTCCCAGAGTGCTAGGATTACAGGCGTGAGCCACTGCGACGGCCTAAACTGTCTCTTCTTCAAGCTCCCTCCGACTACCTCTGACTCGTCCATTGAGAGGAGCCCCCGCCTTCCCTGGCCAGTTTCTGCTTGCTCCTGGGGGAAGACATTCCACCTGCCTCACTGTCCCCCATACTGACCACGCCGATGCTACTGTTCAACTCCATTTGACTGGCCAAAATGCCCAAGGGCATCTCTTCTGAGCAAGATTCCAGGCTGGCCACGGGGGACCAGAGAGAGCATAGAGCCCGAGGACACCGGGAGGGGCTGACATACTAAGTCCCTGGGAGTCAGGCTGTGGAGACAGCTGCCCTCACAGAGTGGGCGACACTTGCCGCGGGCCTGCACGGTGGCAGGGGTGGAGCGGAGGCGAGGGAAGAGCAGAGGCGAAGGACTGGAGGCGGGAGAGGGAGGGAGGCAACTGGGTATGGCAGGCGCTCCGGGCGTGTGAAGAGACCAGCCACACCTGAGGATGGAGAGGACAGTTGAGGCCAGGCCTCCTCTCAGCTCCCCGGCCACCTCGGGCTGCTGTCAGCCCTCCGGCTTGCCTGGGTCCCCACAGACGAAGTGGGGCGGCAGACAGAGGAAAGGGACGCCGGGAGTCAAAGTGTTTGGCGTGCCTGCCGTAGGCCGGGATTCTCGCCACCCAGACTCCGCCTCGCTCTCAAGAGCGAGAGACCTGCCCGGGGCCGCCTGGCAAGTGAGTGGGGCAGTGAGGCTCCAGTTCAGGCCTGGGGCTCCCCGCCCAGTGCCCCTCCTTTGCCCCATGCCCAGGGCTGCCTCGCCTGGCCCTGGCCTGGGAGTCCCCGAGTCTCCCAGCAGCCTTCAAGACATCAGCTCGTCTAGCCCCGTGTTCGTACAGAGAGGGGCAGGAGCTTGCGGGGACACACAGCCCACTGGAGGAAGGGGCCCTGAGGCCCTGCCCGGCCCTCGGCAGCGGGGGGAGACGGGTGCAGAGCGGCACGGAGGGTGGGCTTGTCCACGCGAGACGTTTCAATTACATCCTCGTAAAGCATAAATGCCTATCAAGAAAGACGTGCTCACACATGCCTTTGGCAGCCTCAGTGCAAGAAGACAGCAGAGCGCTCAGAAGATCTAATTGCTTATGTAATCTCCGTCGAATTGGGTCTATCGGGAAATATCTCTTGGAAGTGTTTATCGCATCCCATGTTATAAATAGCCGCGCTCCGCTCGCCTCCACGCCTTCCCGCAGCTGCCTGGGAGCGGGCTGGCAGGGGTCAGGAGGGAGGAGCCGTGGAGGAAGAGAAGGTCCTCCAGGGAGGAAGGGGCACCGGCCTTCGGTGTGCACAGAGCCGGAGCAGCCCCCCTCTGCCCACCGCCCACCACATCCCAAGGAGGGGGTCTTGGCGCTCCCAGCCCCCCTTGCGTCCCTTTGTTTGAAAGAAACAGCCCTGTTCTTGCCTACGGACATCTAGCCAAAAGAAGAAATGAGGCAACGACGGGCAGCTGGGAAATGAGGGAGTATCCTTGGAAATGACCCCAATATTAGCATCCGCATTTTACCTGCCAGGGGACCAAGGTGCTGGGAGGCAGCAGGCCCTGGTGTGTGGTGGCGCTGGGCCTGGAGCTAGTCTGGCACTGCATCTTTAGCAAAGGGCCACCCCCTGGTGATGCAGGGAGCTGCCCACCTTCCCCTGCAAGGAGAGTAAAGTGGCCCTTGGCGGGATGTGGCCTTTCCACATGCAGACTGTCCCCTTCCCTTCTGCAGTCTCGGTGACCTCTGGTCATGCCAGGCCTGATCTGCCCGATTCGCACGGCCCAGGGAGCCCTGTCTCTGCCCTCTGCCCAGCCTCCTGCTCTGCCAGCCCTGAGGTCCCAGCTCCAGGCCCTCCTCTTCCAGGGAGCCTTGCCCGAGGTTTGTGGCCACCAGTTTGCCTGCTTTCCACAGTCTTGGTCAGGGTCCCTCACCTGCCTGTTGATCTCCCTCATCATCTGCCTCAGTTTCCCGTGGCTGCTGCCACACACTACAACAAGCTTAATGGCTTAAGGCAACAAAAACATATTCTTTCGCAGATCTGGAGGCCAGAGGTCTAAACTCGCTCTCACTGGGCCAAACTCAAACTGTCAGCAGGGCCATGCTCCCCCAGAGGTCCTAGGGGGCAGTCTGGTCCCTGCCTCTTGCAGCTCCTGGTGGCTGCCAGCATTCCTTGGCTCGTGCCCACGTCACTCCAATCCCTGCCTCTGTGCTCACAATGGCCTTCCTTTTCTGTCTATGTCAGGTCTTATAAGGATACGTCCTTCTTACATGACCGTGTTTAGGGCCCACCCAGGTAATCCAGGATCGTCTCAAAACCCTCAACTTCACCACACTCTCAAAGATCCTTTTCCCAAATCGGGCAACATCTACAGGTTTCAGGGATTAGGACCTGATACCCTTGGGGAACATTGTTTGCAAGCACCTGAGGCCAATGCATGGGTGGAATGTTCTAGAAGGAGTTGCAAGGGTGCCAGCTCTGACCCAAGGAGGAAGGGGCAAGATGCTTCAGGAAAGGCCGGCTGACTGAGGGACTGGCATCTTGCCGCTTCCTCTGTGGGTCAACCATCCGCTCCTGGACATACTGTCGCGTCAGACTCCTGGGGCCACAGGGCAGCGTGGAGGAAGCCGGCTGCGACTCCCAGGCGTCTGACAAGGTCTCGGGATGAATTCACAGAGACAAGCGCCCTGTGGCCCATGTGCAGACGTGGCTGCCTACTGCTCAGATTTGGAGCCCGAGCCCAACTACAGGCGGGAGGAGCAAGTCTCGTTGGCTTTCGGAGTCTGTTTGCAGACATGTTCCTGACACGCTAGAAGGAGGGGCTGAGGCTTACAAAGTAAACATGACAGGGAGGAATGTTAGGTCCTGCTCCTGAATCCTGAAACCCGGTCCCCACATGGAGGTCGGTAACGGGGAAATGGGCGAGAGGGCAGGAAGCAGAGCCCAGGGCACCTGTCATACTATGGCCCGACCAGATAAGCCAGCCCACAGAGCCGTAGGCTGCGTCTGTAGGGAGTCTAGAAGTGAAGTTTCTAGAACAAGGAGGTGATGATAGACTGCCCTGGAAGATGGTGTCAGCTCTGGGCCCCACATATTACGAGCGCCACAGACACAGTGGAGCTCGCCAGGGAGGCGAGGCAGGCTGGGGAGGCGGCAGGAGCACGAGAACAGGTGACAGAGTGTAGGTGTCCCCTGGAGGCAGCACGGTGACCCATCAGCTCAATGTGAGAGAGGACTTTCTTGGAGTTCGGGCTCTCCTGAGACAACCTCTCCTGAGAGGGAATGAGCTCCCTGCCTTGGGAAGCGGAAAGGCAGCTGCCACTTGGTTATCCGGCTGATAAGGGCGGGAGGGACGGGGACATGGGAATGGGGACCGAGCAGGGCAGGCCAGCCTCCTGCCCGCAGAACCTTTCACCTTCACCTTTCCCCGCACACTGCCCGCTGCCCAGGCCGCGGCAGCCACCAAGGGAGAAAGAGAAGAGTGCCCGGCAGTGGTGGGCAGGGACAGGGTTCAATCGCCAATCGCCACACAAGGGGCTTCAGAAACTGCAGATTCACACAGATTCAAAATCAGTGGCAGCGCATCTGGCATGGAGGTGGGGACAGCCAAGGGAACCTCTCAAAGTTCTTCCGGACCTCATGCATGCGAAGCCACATACCTGGCTTTTTCTTCTCCTCTCTGCACCGTTCTGAGAGAGTTCCCCAGCCCGGCTCCTGTTCCCAAGGGGCTCTCCCTCCCTGCTGGCCCCTCTGCTCACTCCGGGCCCCTCCAGATGGGCCCCATCCTCCTTTCAATCCCCAGCTGGGCCCACCAGCTGGGTCTTCTCAGAGAGTGAGGCCCGGGAAGGCCCAGAGCCCACCCAGCAGGCCAGAGGGAGAACAGCTGCCTGTGGGGTGCAAGGGGTGTGGGGTGAGGCTCCCCACGCGCAATCCGTGTTGGAAATGGATGATCTAAGACTGGAGATGGAGGTGGGGGTGGCTTCAAAACGACACCATGCCTGGCCCGGAGATCCCAGGCGCAAAGTGGCCATTCTCTCCCGCAGCGCCACTGATTGGCCCCATGCCCACCGAAAAACCTCCTGCCTGTGACGGTCAGTGCCCCACACCGAGAGCCCTGAGGCCTGGAGGTCGTTTCTGGTTCTGCCACTGATTCTCTGTATAACCCTGGGCTCCCTGCCCCTCCCGCGCGCTGGGCCGCACGCAGGCATGCCTTCCAAAATGCCTGTTTATGGAGTGAACGACACTGGGCCAGGCAGAACCTTGGGCCCCGGCATCGCTATGCATCCTCGCGTGCAGATACTATTGGTTTGCTTTGATCACTCACTGACTCCCCCCGGACTGCAAGCTTGGAAGCTCCCTGGAGGCAGAGATCTCTCTCTCTCTCTCCCTCTCCCTCTCCCTCCCTCCCTCTCTCTCTCTCTCTCTCTCTATATATATATATATAGAGAGAGAGAGAGAGATGGGGTCTGGCATGTTCTCCAGGCTGGAGTGCAGTGGCAATTCACAGGCGAGATTGCAGCTCACTGCACCCTTGAACTCTCAAGTGATCCTCCCACCTCAGCCTCCTGAGGAGCTGAGACTACGCACAGAGTAAGTGTTCAATCAATATGTGCTACAGGAGCAAATGGACAATGAAGGCTATGGATAGCCAACCCCAGAAAACGTCATCCCTACACAGTTTGCTCTACAATTCTATGGGAGTCTCGGACCCCAGAAATCCATCTCTCAGCTACCCTACAGATCCTCTGTATAACCCTGGGCTCTCTGCCACCCCTGCACCCCAGGCCACACGCTGTGTCCAGGGAGTGGTTTTGGTACCACTGTGTTTGCTGCTATCACTGTGTTTGGTGCTGTGTTGCAGTCCTCTCTTGGTAGGACAGATGTCCTCTGGGGGATGCCAGGCCACAGGGAGGTTCTCTGTCAGAATGCAAAAAAATAGGGGTTGAGAGTCAGCCTGGCCAGAGTTCAAACCCTGCCTATGCCACTTCCAAGCTATGTAGCCTTGGGAAAGTCACTTGATTTTTCTGAGCCTCAGTTTCCTTATCTGTAAAATGGGGACAACAATACATAACCTTCAGAGCTGTTGCAAGGATTCAGGGAGATAATGCATAAGGAACGCTTAGCATGGGGCCTGGCACTTGCTGGCTTTTCAGTAGGCACTAGCTAGCGTTGGTAGTTAATATTGGCAAGGGCTGCTACAAAGTGTGCTCCCCGACCAGCAGCGCCAGCACTGCCTTCGAGTTTGTGAGGAATGCAGGGCTCCAGCCCCACCCCAGACCTGCTGAATTAGAATCTACATTTAAATAAGATCCCCAGCCAAGTCCTAGCCACAATAGTCTGGGGAGAGCTAGGCTGGTGCCAGCCTTCAGACCAGCCATCATAGATGAGGAATATCCACTTCTGGAAGCCTACACAGGAAATAGCTTTATACATCCTTAGCTTAAAATGGTAGCAGTAGTGGTTGCAGGAGGAGGAGTGGTAGCAGTAGTAATAGCAGTAACAAGTATGGAACATTCACTATGTACCAGATACTATTTGGGGTGCATTATAGAAACCCCCTGAAGTCACTACTATGATCACAGATATTTTACCAATAGCAAGGCAAAGCACAGAAAGGTTGAGTCACCGGCTCCAAGTCGGGGTTGGTGAGTGATGGAAGCACAGCGCAAACCCAGGCTGCCCGCCTCCAGAGCTCACGCACTGAGGGCTTGTGCGGGAGAAACTGCTCGGCAAGTAGTCTGGTTGACTCCATGCCACAGGTACCCACCAAATCGCTTCTCCCGCTCTGCTTGGCCCAACAGTTACGGAGATGGAGGAGACTCAGGCTCTGCCCTCAAAGGCATGTAAACAGATGACAAGAGGGGGCAGCCGTGGGTCTTGCCTGCGGGCACCTGGGACAGGCGGCTTCCTGGCAGTCTGGGTTGTTCCCAGTTACGGCTTCCTTTGCAAATCTCCAGGCTCTTAGGCATGATTAAAGTGTCTTCCAGATCAGACAGAGCGTCTAGGATTCTAGGGAGAAGAATTTTGGTGAGTAGGAGGTGGTGGTGGTCAGGAGATCAGAATTGGAGTCCTGTTTTAGGTTTTAACTCTTTGTGTAGTCTTGGCCAACTGGGTCCCAAGTGTTTCCAAGTCTGCAGGGAAGAAGAGTAGACGCGATGGATGGAATTTTAAGGGCAAATCAAGGAACAAGGGGCCAGACCATGTCCACCTTGCCCACTGCTATATCTGGGCACCTGACCTCTTTCTTGGTCCAGAGCTGCTGCTCCATAATGGCTTGGTGAATGAGTGTCGAGTGGGCAGCTGCAGGAGAGGGGGCCTTACTTTTGCCTGCGTGCCTGCTCAGCCTCTGTCCCGAACAGAGTCCAGCCAGCCTCCTGTCTCGCTCCAGGTCTCTGCGCTCAGCCTGGAGCCGGAGTCGATTCCGCCTCTCTGTCCTAGGCCAGCGGGCTCTGCTGCCTGCTGAGAAGGCTGGAGCTGCCCCGAGCCTCAGAGATCAGCCCATCGCACAGATAGGAAAGCGGGCCAGAAAGGAGGAGGAATTGGGCCAGTGCCACACAGGGAATGTGTGGCAGGATCAGGACTAGGAGCCACATGTCCTTGTGTCCCCCACCCGTCACTCTCCCTGCCTGGTCGGGGGCTCCCGAGGGCCCGGGAAAGAGAGAGACAGTGAATGGATGAAGGAGAAGGGTGTCAGGACGATTGGGGCCGAATTAGAGGTGGGGGAGGGCCAGAGGTGGCAGCGCCAAGGACAAGGCGGCTCACGGGCAGGGGCTGTGGGGATGCGAGGGGCAGGGCAGGGGAGCGGGCGGGCAGGAAGCTGCAGCTGGAATGTTGAGGACACATGTTTCCCATTAGACACTCCTCCTCCCCCGCCCGCTCTCTCCTCTTGGGAGTGGAGGGAGAAGACAGAGGATGTGGCTCTAGGTGAGCCCACTACGTGGGAACACTAGGTGTTAGCGGGAGCTGCCCCGGTAGCGCCCTCTGCAGGCGGTGGCACCGGGCCCAAGGCCATCCTCAGGGTCAGGGCCCCAGGCTGCTTGTCTGGCTACTCTGTCTCCTTGAGTGGAGGCCAGGTTTGAGTGTCTCCTCCAGCCCTTACTAGGCTATGTGACTTTGTGTAACTTACTTCTCTGAACTCAGGTTCCCACAACCCTAAACTGGGGGAAATGATCCCTGCCCAAGCACAGCGCAGGGGGAGCAGAGACCCTGCCAGGCAGGGGCAGGGACAGGGGCCGGAGCCCTTCCTGGTGCAGGCAGGGGCACTCACAACCTTTCTGTCGCAGCTTATCCTTCAGGCCCTCTCTGCAATGAAAGTGCTCCTGGCCCCTCACAACCGTCCACAGCACGAAACACAGCCACACTCGCGCTGTGCCCACCCACACACGCATGTGCACACTGTGCCTGCTGGTCCCCAAGTGCACAGGCTAAGGAAGGGGACACCCGGGCTGGCCTTGGGCAGATCCTCCAGCCCAGGGCCTCCACTAAGTGCCTGCCGTGTGTCATCTCACCGAGTCTTCGCCGCATCCAGAGCGGAGCTGCCCATGATCCTCTCGATGGCACAGATAAAAGGACAGAAGGCCATGCATTGTCCAGAGGAGGGAATGCGTTATTCCGCAGCCCCGTGTCAGCAGTGGCCAGGCCCACGTCGCAGCACACACTGGTCACACTCCAAAGCCCATGCTGCCCTCTTGAGTTTACATCCCTCACCTAGGCGCAGGAAGGAGGCGGGCAGGCAGACAGCAGCAAGCCCGGAGGCACCTGGAGAGGCACGCGATGGAATAGCAAATGGCAGCGAAAAAGGGTGGGCTGCGGCACGTGTACCACACGGATGAGTCTCCCAGGTGCTGTGTTGAATGACAGAGGCTAACACAGAAAAAGAACACAGCATGACACGTTCCATTGCTATTCCTTGGACATGGACTTCAGGAACAGGCAGAAGCAACCTACAGGGAGAGATGTCAAAATACTAGTTTCCCCTGGGGCAGGAGGCGGGATTACTGATTGGGAAGATGCACGTGAGAGCCTTCTGGGTGCTGGAAATGTTCTATATTTGCCCCAGATGGTAATTACTCAGGTTGATACATATATAAAAATTCAGGCTGCGCGCGGTGGCTCACACCTGTAATCCTAGCACTCTGGGAGGCCGAGGCGGGAGGATCGCTCAAGGTCAGGAGTTTGAAACCAGCAAGAGCAAGATCCCATCTCTATTAAAAATAGAAAGAAATTAATTGGCCAACTAATATATATAGAAAAAAATGAGCCGGGCATGGTGGCACATGCCTGTAGTCCCAGCTACTCGGGAGGCTGAGGCAGGAGGATCGCCTGAGCCCAGAAATTTGAGGTTGCTGTGAGCTAGGCTGATGCCACGGCACTCTAGCCTAGGCAACAGAGTGACACTCTGTCTCAAAAAAATAATAATAATAAAAATATGTATATAAATTCATAGAGCTGTACACTATGGTCAGTACACTTCACTGTATATAAATTAGGCCTCAATACAAGAAATATTTTTAAAAACCCAAAGTGCCAAGAATTTCCCCCAGATCTATCAGATCTTTGCATGTCTGGCTTCTTGTTATCCAGGCTATCTCCTAAATGTCACCTCTTCAGAGAGGCCCTCCACGGTCACCCCACCACTTAATCTAATTTAGTGACGGCTCCCTCCTCAGTGCCTCAGTTACTGTCTATTCTATTAACTTGTTTCCTTTTTCTTTTTGGCACGTTTCAGTGTGCTGGAGCTGGCTAGGGCTGGCTCGTCCCAACTCAGTGTGCAGTGACTTCACGTTGGTAGCTTGACATCGGCCGTGATGGGAACAGTCACACCACAGAAACCAGCAAGCGCTGCGGCTCCCTCCGCCAGAGCTGGTTGCTAAGTTTCCCAGCACACTCTGTACACATGACTATGTGACACTGTCTTCTGCATTTGTCTCTTTACTTATTTGCTACATGTCTCCCCTGCATGAAGCTCCAAGTGGGCAGGCTCTATGACTTGTCCTTTTTGCCACTATGTCCCTGGTGCCTAGAACAGCGGCTGGTACCTGGTAGGTGCTTGGCACATGCTGGTTGAATGAATAAAGGTCTGACGGTAACACTGTGGAAGCACAACAGAGGGAGCTGTTAGCTTTGCACCGGACAGGGGACATTCGAGCTGGGGCTTCAATGGTAAAGAAGAGCTTGCCAAGTAGACAAGGGAGAAAGGATTTCCCAGGTAGAGGGAGCAAAAAGGAGGCATGGAATCGCATGCAGCAGGCCCAGCAGCCGGACTGGCCATGTAGCAGGGCGTGTGGGGTGGGGACAGGCACCAGGAGTGGCGCAGACGTGTAGCCGGGGCCACATTGTGAAGGGCCTTAGCTCCTTGAATGGAGGGCTAGATTTTCCCCCATAGGCGATAGGGAGCCATTGAAATGTTTTAATTAAAGAAATAATCCGCTCAAGGCTCTGCTGGCAGCATGCCTGCGACAGCAGCGTGGAGGGCGGACTGAAGGGGGACGGCTGGAGGTCCAGTCACCTCTCCACAGTCTGCCTAGGCCAGAAGGCTGGTCTTTTGAAACCTTGGGCCTCCTTGCTGTTTTTCCTCCCTGTTTCCTTTCCCTCGGCCCTTAGTGAAGATGGAAAGCAGCTGGCCTTTCCTTCAGAGCCTGGTGGCCCCCCCAGGCCCGAGGCCTTAGTTGCCGCTGGCCATGTTTCCCAGCCTGGGGGCAGCCCACGTGGCCCTGCCAAAGCTCTCAAAGGGCAGGCGCCCAGTGTGGCCACGGGGACTGTCTGTGCCTTTCTAGCGTTCCAACGTAGCCACCTCGTGCCCTGTTCTGGGCCCCATCGGCTGGGTCCCCTAGCAGCAGCCACTGGAAGCGTTAAGGGGCTTTTGTTCTCTGTGGTGTCGCTGTGCAGGGCCGGCCACAGGCAGCTCTGAGGTTGGGCTGTGGTCTGGTGTAGGGCTCCTGCTCCGGGCAGGGAGGACTAAATTAGAGCCTCCAGCCTTGCAATTGAGAGGACCGAAATAAACGCGGGAACATTCCTGCTGGGGCCCCAGCACTCCAGCCTGCAGGCAGCAGCTACACTCTGCCCTCAAGCCCTGCGTTCCAGAGGTCAGGCAGTCAGGCAGCCAAGGATGGCTAAAGCCTGGGTCACGGGGCGTGCAGGAGGCATGGGAGGGGCGGGGCCAGGGCATCTGCTTATGTTTCTATAGTTAGTCCACTTTGGTTTGGTCTGAGTCAACTCATTGCACATTTAGTGTCAGGCTCTGGACTAGCTTAGCCCCGGGATGACAGCGGCGGGTAATACCAGGATTCACCCATCTGGGAGATGCCGCAGAGACCATCTGAGCCAAACGTTTCATGTTACGGATGGAAAAGTGAGACCCAGAAAGGAAAAGGGACTGACCCAAAGTCACACGGAAAGTCAGGGGCAGAGGCAGGACTAGAGTCTAGGGCGAGTTAGTGCAGGCCTAACTCCACCCCAGGCAGGGCTGGGGAATGTCACATGGAGCTGCAGACTGGTGTGCCTGGGGGAACTCTGGGTGTGCCCTGGAGGAACCTGTTAGTCAGTTGACATGCAGCCACCAGGAGAAACCTCCCAAAGGGGGTGCCTTGGAGCGAGGCCTAGGGAAGGGGGACTTAAGGCATAGAGAACAGGCCATGCAAAGTCACATGGCTAGGGAATCTCCCATGCCAGAACCAGGAACCTGGTTTAAGAGTCATGTGGGCACCTGGATGTCCCTCCATAGCATAAGTTCCAGTGGACACTTCCCCCAAGACTCCCTGCTGCCTCTCTTTCTCAGGAGGCAGCAGCATCTCCATCAGAGCTAACATTTAGTGACAGCTACTACGTGCCAGGCTCTGTGCCACCTTCATATGTGTGGTCTCATCTGGGCCTCATGACAACCCTATGAGGCAGGGCCCAGTATTAGCTGCCTTTTAAACAAGAGAAAACAGGCCGGGCGCGGTGGCTCACGCCTGTAATCCTAGCACTCTGGGAGGCCGAGGTGGGCGGATTGCTCAAGGTCAGGAGTTCGAAACCAGCCTGAGCAAGAGCGAGACCCCGTCTCTACTATAAATAGAAAGAAATTAATTGGCCAACTAAAAATATATAGAGAAAAAATTAGCTGGGCATGGTGGCGCATGCCTGTAGTCCCAGCTACTCGGGAGGCTGAGGCAGCAGGATCACTTTAGCCTAGGAGTTTGAGGTTGCTGTGAGCTAGGCTGACGCCACAGCACTCTAGTCTGGACAACAGAGCGAGACTCTGTCTCAAAAAACAAAGTAAATAAATAAACAAATAAACATGAGAAAACTGAAGCACATAGAGGTTAAGTGACTTGATTGAGGCGATATGGGGGGTTTGAGCCCAGGGAATCTGATTCTAGCGTCTGTGAGCTTAAGCACTACACCATAATAGGGTTAATGGCAACTCCAACAAGCTACTGTCCATCGAGTGCTTACAGGGGGCTAATCGTTCAAACATTTCATCGGGAGTAGCTTATTTAATCTTCATAACTTTACGGGGCAGGTATAATTATTATTGTCATCCCCAACTTACAGATGAGAAAACTGAGGCACAGAGAGGTGAAGTAAGGAGTTAGTTTGCTTCTGCAAGACCTTGTCCAGTAGACAAGGGAGAAAGTATTTCCCAGGCAAAGGGAACAAAATGCAGGCGTGAAAAAAGCACGAGGGTCTGGGGAAAGCCAGCAGCCAGAGAATGGTAGGGTTGGGGGGACAGGCAGAGACGTGGGGTGGTCCTGGAGGTTGTCCCCTACCCACCAAGGGGGTGCTCTGCAATGGCCCCCGTGAGAGGGAGGGAGGGGCTTCCCCCAGCTGATCAGGACTTGGGAGCTGGGCCGGCAAGCCTGGAACATCCCAAGAACCCTCCTGCCTCAATGGGCCATGTGGGGCGAGGACAGGCAGAAGTGGGGGGGGAGTGAAAGGTGCAGGACTTGAGCCATGTCCCCCAAGGGAAAACAGGGTCAGCGGGTACAGGGTCTCTCTGTCCTTGTCCCCGGGAGTTTGGCAGTCTGGGGAGTCCGATCATCCTCAGAGACCCAGTCGACATCCGGGTCCCGAGAGAGGCCCGTAGTAAGACATCCCAGTCCGCCGCTGTCATGGCAAGTGTAAAAGCTTGAGGCTGAGCATCCAGTGTCACACACCTGGCAAGTGGCGAAGCTGTAGTGCCACTCCCAGCACCCCAGCGTCCTTTCTGCTACCCCGCCCTGCCTCCTTTTGAGCGGGCCCTTGGAGTCAGAAGAGACCTGGGTACAAATGAAGGTGGATTTCTCACCTGAAACCGAGGAGGCCAGAAGGAATTACCACAACATTTTTTTAAATCCCAGAAGAAAAGAACTGTCAACCCAGAATTCAGTATCCAGGGAAAATATCAGCCAGGAATGAAGTGGAAGTACAGACAAAGGAAAACTAAGAGAATTTGTTGCCAGCAGACCTGCTCTAAAAGAGAAGTGAAGAAAAGTTCTTCAGATGAGAGAGCAACGAGGGAAACTTGGGACCGGGGTAGATTTGCTCTTTTTTGTCCTACTCCTCCTCATCTCCCCCATGTCCAGCTCTTCCTATGACAGTCCCACCCAGCCCAGATCCCTACGCCCTTGGCTCCCTGGCTGGGACAAAGATCCAGGAGCCCGGCCTGGCTCTGTAGGCAGGGCAGAAAGCTAAGGGCAATATGCAGGGGATGTGAAATCTTGGATTGCAAATCGGCACCTACCACCACCACTGACTGGCTGTGCAACCTCACATAGCTTCTTGTCCTCTCTGAGCCTCCATCTGGCCACTGGGGATAATTACCAAGCCTTAGTGTGGCCAAGACAAGAGGAAGGGTAGGAAGCCAGTTAGTGGTGTGTGAAAAGACTGTCCAGATGGGAGGGATGGTTATTATCATTCCTCTACGGCCCCTCCTCTCCTCGCCAGCCAGCCAGGCATCTGCAGGGGGCTGGGGACGGGCCACTCAGCAACTCAGCTTCCTTCTACTGCTTCCCTGGGGCCCTTGCCGTTCTGGATTCCAGGGCTTCCATGGAAGGGGTAGGAGCTGCCTTGCCTGGGCCTCCCCTTTCCCTGGAATCTTTCTGGTACCAACAGCTTCTTTTTCTCACATGCTGCTGAAAGAGAAGGAAGTGGGCCAGAAGTGGGGCGGCTCTTCTCCCGGGGGAGCTGTGGGGTACCAGCTGATCCACGGGGGCCCTGTGCTCGGGCAGAGGGCAGGGCCTGTCCAGCAGCAGGCCAGGGTGCAGAGGGGAGCCGGTCGGAGCAGCTGCTGTGGCTGCGCTGCAAGATAAGGACAGGAATGCAGCTGGGCCTGTGCACAGAGCTGTCAGAGCAGCCCCCAGATCTGCCTTCTAGACCCATGGAGGCCGGGCTCGGTGGCTCATGCCTGTAATCCTAGCACTCTGGGAGGCCGAGGCGGGAGGATCGCTCAAAGTCAGGAGTTTGAGACCAGCCTGAGCAAGAGCGAGACCCCGTCTCTACTAAAAATAGAAAGAAATTAATTGGCCAACTGAAAATACACATAGAAAAAATGAGCCAGGCATGGTGGCACATGCCTGTAGTCCCAGCTACTCGGGAGGCTGAGTCAGGAGGATTGCTTGAGCCCAGGAGTTTGAGGTTGCTGTGAGCTAGGCTGACGCCACGGCACTCTAGTCCGGGCACAACAGAGTGAGACTTTGTCTCAAAAATAAATAAAATAATAGACCCATCGAGTCCACGGCCAATCTTTGGCATTCTCCTTTCCCTCCTCCGGCCCGGGTTCTCAGCTGCACTGTGTGCACACGTGTGCGCAAGCGTGGGAGGGGAGGACGGGCCTGCTGACCTCTGAGGTCTCTCCCAGCTCTCACACACAGTGGTTCCAACTAAGTGAGTTGAAGCCCGAGGTGGGAGGCCGGAGGAAGGAGGGAGGAGAGCTATCTGGGCAGTGGGTACAATGCGGTCTTTGCTGGAATGCTTTGTTGCTGACCAAGGACCTGGGTGTTCTAACTCTGCCCATTATCATCTATATAACCCTGAGCAAGTCACATCATGTTCCTAATGTCCCAAGACCAGGTTTACCCCCACCTTGGTAGGACGTTGTCACTTCAGTGGGCCCTGTAGTGGACACAATATCCCCTTTGCCTCTGATAGGAGAGGGATCAGTGTGGTTCCCATGTCCAGCCTGGCCGGCCCCCTGCACGGCTGCCTGCTTGACAGGCTGGTACCAGGTTTCTCAGTCCCCAAGGCTTTGAGCAGCCTGGCTCGGCTCTGACCCATTGCCCTGGAGCAGTCATGGGTCGGGACTATACTGTTCCCCCAGCAGGTTCCCCGTGAACAGGTGGCAGAGGGTGTTGGCACCCATGTTCACTATTGGCCCTGAGGTCACACCACGTCCTAGTTCACAGGCTGGCCACAAGGTGATCAGGACCAGTGAGGGAGATGGCCATGTTGGTCCTCCAGTTGTGACCCTAAAGTCCACACACGGAGAGGAAAAAGAAGTTGTTTGGAGACAGAGTGAGCTGGGAAAGCCCAGGGGCTGCTGGGCATTTGGAGCAGCTGAAGGGCTTGGCCAGTCAGGAAAGAACGTGAGCTTGGGCCTCGAGTTCCTGGCCTTCTCCTCTCACGGAGACTTCTCCTAGCACCCAACCGCCACTCAGGTGCTCCTCACATAAAGGGGCACTTAAGAAATGATTCCCAAGTTTAGTGGCAACTGGTGGTGGGGTGGCAGTCAGGGGAGGAGGAGCAGTGCCTGCCTGTCCCTCAGTTCTGTGACATACTTCCCTGCCTTACTGGGTACCTGTCCTTTCTGCGATGTTGGTTCGTCCCTTCCCCAGCCGTGCGCCAGCCCAAAGCTCCCCGGTAAATACTGTTTTGGTTTACCTTAGCTGGAGTCACATGCAACCAAAACCCCTGCTGCATGTGGCCCCTGACGGCTGAAAGTGATGAGCCAGCGTGCCATCCTAGCTCTAGAACAGAGCCATGCACAAGGGGGGGCTGGGCCAGCTCAGAGTCTAGATCCCCTGGGTAGCGGAGCAGTGTGTTAGAGTGCCCCACGTCCCAAGCCTCGGGCTCAGGGGTGCCCCGTGAATGGATGCACCAACAGTGAATGAATAACCCTCCCCACTGCCAGCTATCCCACCCACCCCGTGCTTGGGCCCAACTACATCTACTCCTGCCCACCAGCCTGCCCTTGGCCTCCCTGCCCACCTGACCTCCTAGAGAAGGAAGAGCAAGTCGCAGAGTCATGGGATGGCAGCGATGGCCTGGCCCTTACTCTGCCAAGTCCCGTGCCCTCCTAGCCCAGCTGGGAAGGCCATGCCCAGGGAAGCGAAAGGACCGGCCAAAGGTGTCAGGGCTCGGCTCTCCTGCCTCCATCATAACACATGTCAGGGATTTTTGTCATGTTTTTGTTCTGGAGGCCTCACTCCAGATAGAGTCCCTTCCCAGAATGCCTTGGGACTTCAAAGCATGGCAAGATGGCATCTGGGCTCTCCCCACTCCCCTTCGGCCCCGACACTCCTGGGGCCAGAGGGCGGGAGTGCCTTTGATCAGTCGGGAGTGTTGACTGTCCTTCACCGGGCCTGACAGCAGAGATGAGCCAGAGGCTGGCCCATGCCCTCTGGATGCCGGGAGAGAACACGACGTCACAAGAGAGAAAGTCCAGCCTCCAGCCTGGGGCCTCCTGCATCTGGGACACGCCACCCAAAGCCTGCACAGCTGGCCGGCAGGGAGGGCCGCAGCTGGGGGATGTTTGTGCTAATCCTCAGCAAAGGAAGCAGCGTGCGTGATCGCCAGGCCTGTGTCTCCAGGGTGGGCCACCACTCAGCACTGGGGGCCTTGTTTCCCCGCCTCTTTCCTTCCCCCATTCCTCCCCTCCAGTCCCTGCCTCCTGCAACCCCGCAGCCAGCTCGGCCTGTCAGTCACCATCAGTTCCTCAGATGGGGTCCTGGGTGTGGGGGAAAGAGCCGCGTTCTGGAGCCTGGAGGCCTGGGCTCTGTCACTATCTTGCTGTGTGATCTTGAACCCGTGCCTCGCCCTCTCTAGACCGCAGTCTGCCCAGCTACAATGCACGGAGACAGGCTGACGGGACTGACCTGGCGCTGCTGCTCTGCTGTCTCTGAATCAGGGAATGAGATCGGTGACTGGTGGTGGCCCATGCACATCTAAGAGATGCTTACTGTCTGTCCTGTTGGCCTCAGTGCATCGTCTTGGCATTCTAGCCCCCATGGCCATGCGCCTGGACTCAGTGTTAAAGGGACAGGGAAGTAAGGCCCAAGGGCGAGCTTTCATCGGGCTCGGAGAGAGGAGCAGAAGGAAGTACGGATTGTATATTTAAACTCAGAAATGCCCCATTGATCCTTGGACCCATGGCCCAGGGGACAAAACCAAGAAGCCTGACGGTTGATAAATCAGGAACAAGGTGTCCAGTTCTCCTCTGAGAACAGGTTTTCTGTGTCCTGAGCCCAGGGCTGCTCAGACAAAATGCTCTTTCTTAGTGAGGAAGACCATGCCACGAAAGCCTCCCTGTTCAAGAAAGGATGGAGGCTTGAGTCTACATCGCTCCTGGAGTCCCCAGTGCCCAGTGGGTCCGGGACCCACCCACTTTCACCTGTACGATGCGATGACACAGGCCTCACCGGCCTCACGTGTTAAGGCTGGGAAACCTCTGCCATCGGGCCCCAAAGCAAGGCTGCCCAGCGAGGGGGCTCCCTGCCAGGGTTCTCCTCCCTTGGAGATTTCTGAGGACCGCTGGGTGCTGGGCTGGGAGGGAAGCAAAGGGGGAGAAAGACCCCCTGGGTGGGGGCTGGTTGAACACTCCTTCGTAGCACGCTGTGGACCAGAGGGTGGTGAGCGTGGAGAGCCCCTGGGTGAAGGTGACGGGCTCTCACGTGGCCTGTTCCGTATGTCGCAAGGCCTTTGTCTTCCATCTGTATTCAGCCCTCACAACAACCCCCAGGAGAGGTATTTGTGGCTGCATTTTATAAGTAAGGATACTGAGGCACAAAGGAACCTTCCCAAATATTCCATGGCTCAAAGGCAAGACTCGGGGCCAGTCTTTTCTCCAAACCCCATGGTCTCTCCTAACCCCTGTATTACAGTGCTGCAGTCCAGAAATGGGAAAGAGCACTTTCAACAGGAGAGGTGGAATTCAGATGGGGCTTAGGGACAGACACTCGGGCCAGGTAGATGCGAAGGAGGAACATACTCTAAGGGTGTGGAGAAGGGTGGAGGATGGGACTCAGTGCCCCAAAGACAGGGGATCAAGGCATGGAAAGCTACTTTGGAAGGACAGCAAGGAGGTCAGCTTGTCTAGAGGAAGTCATGGGAGAGCAAAGGATGAAGTTCAGCAGGTAGCTGGAGTTGTGACTGTGGGTGCCCTTGAACATTCAAGTAAATTTGGCCTTGATCCTGCAGGCTATAGGGAGGCATGGAAGGGTTTTGAGCAGTGGAAGGACCATAGGCCCTCCTGGTGGTGGTGTAGAAGATAGATTGGAAGGAGAAATGATGAGACTAGAGGCATGAGATAAAGAATCTATAAATCTTACAGAAGTAGAGTAGAATACTGTTCATCAGAGGCTGGGAATGTAGGGGAGAGGGGTGAAGAGAGGTTGGTCAATGGGTACTATGTTACCATTAGACACCAGGAGAAAGTTCTGGTGTTCTGTTGCATGGTAAGGCCATACAGTTAACAATAATGTATCATACATTTCAAAGTAGCTAGAAGACAGGATTTTGAATGGCCTCACCACAAAGAAATGATAAATGTTTGAATGACAACTGTAGCGCTGGGCAGTCCTAGGCAAGTTCCTAAACCACCCCCAGAACTCAGTTTCTTTGTTTGCACGGTGGATGGAATTACTGATGCCAACATCCTTGGGTTGCTGTGAATATTAAGTGAACTAACACACATGCAATGCTTAGAACAGTGCCCGGCACCGCGCTAGCACACAATTCATGTTAGCTCATGGTGTGATCGTCAGCACAGAGGTGGGAGCTGTGGGCTGGGAGGCGTGTGCAGGTGGGAAGAGAGGAGGGCCTGGCATGGAGCTCAAGTAGTGGCGGCCTGCAGGGACAGGCGGAGAGAGCCTTGGGAGTGTGCTGGTGACCAGGCGGGCAGGGCCTGGGTCTTTAGTTCTAATCTCACTAGGTCCCTAGCTGCCCCCCATTTTGAAATGAGACGACGAGAAGGAGGCCGTTGTTGCTTAACTAGTGAGTGGCTGAGCCCAAGTGGCAAAGCCAGCACGTGTCCCACACAGTGGAAGCTGTGGCAGAGTGCCTAAACCCAGACATCTAGGAACTGAGCGCCCTGCTGTATACCATGGCCCCAGGGAGGGGCCCAAAGTCCTAAATGCATGGATTGGAGAGGGCCAGAAGGCCTTCCTTCTGCAGCTCCGTGGGCGGGGGAGCACCCCATTTCTGTCCCCAGCTCCACGTGGATCCTCTTCCTACTAGTGAAAGCTCGGGTGGTCTTACCTCTCTGAGCCTCAGCTTCCTTCTCTGCAAAATGAGGATGCTAGTGATGCGGGGGGATGGCTGGGGTGGAACATATGAAATGAAATGTGTATCAGATTGAAACCTGGCTGCACCCTTGGATCCAACAACTTCACGTTAGGAATTAGACAAGTACATTAAGGATGTTTATTGCTTTCTTGTCTGCCTCAGCCCCAAATGGAAGCCCCTAAAAGTTCAGCAATAGGGGGCTGGCTAAATGATTTCTGATTATGGTGCATAAAGTGCATGCAATAGAATTCAAGTGCACTGCTAGTGAAGACAGTCACAGAGCCCCTCTGTAGCAAACACCGAGTGACGGACGATCAATACGCCATAAAAAGGGAAAACCCAAAGACAGAGTCAGGCTTAAAAAGTGAGATCCACAGCGTGCACAGAAATGCAAAGCACTGAGCAGCGCTGTGGCCTGCCAGCCCCTGGGTCAGAGCGCAGAGGGGCGTGGCCGGGACTCAGCGCCTGTGAGTACTACAAGCGCTCCATTGTGGGGTGGGAGGCCGAAGCCAGGGCGAGGAGGGGGAGGGCTCTCCTGGTAAGAGCTGGAAAAGACAGCTGCCAGCTGGTGTGGGAGTTCTGACTCCGGGGCAGCCGGCCCGGGGAGCTGGGAGGAGCCAGACCAGGCCCCGTGACCAGGCAGTGAACCGAGCCCTGAGGTTCTACACTGGAGCTGAAGGGCCTGACATCTGCCCTAGAGCAGGAGCCCTGAGCTGTCATCGTAAGACCTGATTCCGCATTAGGGGTTCTGAGGGGGTCAGTGGAGGCCACCACCAAACAACCAGACAGGGAGGGGTAAGCACTGAGGGGGACAGACAATAAAACACAAACACAAACAAAACAACAGCAACTCTCCCTCTCCAAAGCGAAATTCCAAAACACACAAAGAAGTCTAATGCTCAGGGAGTGCCAACAAAATCTACAATCAGCACATCAATTTAGTCCAGATGAAGTCTTGGAGAACAGGCTGACAGATTTTGAAAATAAGCACGTCTAGGATGCTCACAGAAATAACGAAGAAGTGATATTCCTTAAAAGGAGAAAATATGATCGCACAAAAGCAGGAAGAGAGATATGAAAAGAAAATCAAGCGGAAATCTTGGAAATCAAAAATATGGTGATTGAAGTTAAAAACGAAAGCCTCAGTGAGTGGGCTAGCTCGAGCCTGGACACAGTCATGGAAAGAATCAGTGAATTGGAGGCTTGTACGAGGGACGCACACCAGCACAGAGCAGTCAGCAGGCGTGAAAGCTGACGTCGCGGGGCTCCAGCACCAGCTGGACAGAAGGGCCAAACAGAGAGCAGAAATAAGTCTATACCTGGACACTGTGGAAAATTAACAGAGCATCAAAGGTAAAGAAAAGGGCTCATGGGCTACAGCAGAGAAGAGACTCGTTCTATACAAAGGGACACATCTAGAGCACCAGGCAGAGCCATGCATGGGGAGTAGCTGCTGTGACATGGTGGCAGGGTAGCGTCTTGTTGCAGTTTCTCTAGTAAGCCACCTCTAAAGGTGACCAAAGACACAGTTTTCCCAGCTTGGAGCTGCACAGCCTCAGTGTTCTTTCTCCCTCCCTGAGCTGTGGGGAGGATGAATCAGGGAGGCATGAACACGTGCGGTGGCCTCCGTGCACCCGTCGCCATTGCTGTCCCAGGCCTGAACTCAGGGCTGTGCCCTGGCTCCTGACGCCAGCAGCATCCTTTTTGCTCCTTGTCCTGCCATGTCTTGCCTCCTGTTCTCAAGGAGGCACAAGTCCTGAGTCCCTGGCTGCTGGAAATATGGCAATGCCTGCCGCTGGGCCAGCCTTCGATATAAGAGTGGAACAGTCATTCATTCTTGTATCCATTCATTTATTCAGATATTTATTGATCGCCTACTAAGTGCCAGGCACTGGCGGTTGATAGAGCAGTGAACCAAACAGACAAGGCTCTGCATTGGTGGCGGTCACATTCCAGGGGATACGAAGTCTATCTCCCGCATGGGGCCCCAAATACAATCCCACCCCCAGGTCAGCTGCCATGTTAGATGTTGCTTTCGACTTCCTCTGAGCTGCCCAGCCCTTAAGACCACGGCAGAGAACCCAAGAGACCATCTATCTGCTTTCTCCTTTCAGACAACCATTCCAGCCCAAACTGCTAAAACCTTCTCCTGCTCATAAAACATGGGCTCTAGAGTCCAAAGACCTAGGATCAAAGCTGGACTATGCTGCTCCTCAGCTTTGTGGCCTTGGATAAGTTCTGTAACCAATCACTCTGAGCCTCTATCTTCTTCTCTATGAAATGGGTGTAACAACAGCACCTACCTCGTATGCTCACTGTGAGGATAAAATGAGATAACACATGTAACATGCGTGAAACAGTGCCTGCCATATAGTATGCGCTCAATGCAGAGTAAAGGTGCTATTGTCACTATTACCACTACTTTTCTTATTACTATTACCTGACCCAGGTGTCATAGGCCTTTGGTTCTGTGCCCGTTCTCAGTTTCAGAAGATATGCTCATTCCCGTCCCTGTGGCCAAGCCAAAATCCTTAGGGCAACCTCTCAAGAGGTCCTCCCGCCATGGCCCTGGGATGGAGCCAGGCTGGAGGTTGGGGCCCCATCTCAGGTGTCCCCAATGTGTAGAGTGTGCTGGCCCGTCGCTCCCCTTGTTAAGGAGGCCTTCCCTGAGCACACCATCTAAAACCTCGAACCTCGGCACCCCCAGGCCCCTCTGCTGCTTCCTTTTTCTCCATAAAACACTTTTCATCATTTTTCATGCTACGAGTTTTCCTTGTGTATTCTTTTTTAAAATCGTGGCCTGCCTCTCCCCTCTGGAATGCAACAGGAAGAAACCATCAACTCCATAGGCTGGAGCAGGCCTGAGGCAACTGGCCCTGCCAGCGATAAGCCAGACGCTGGGCTTGCTGGTTCCTATTGCTAGTCACCCTCCACAGGCGGTCCCTGCCTGGACCTGAGCCTCAGTTCTTCCATCAGAACTGTCAACAGAAAAAAAAAAAGCCAAACTCTGTAAAATAAGTTTAAAGAGATTTACTCTGAGCCAAATTTGAGGGCCATGATGACCAGGGGCCACGACTTCTCGCTGTGGTTGGGTCACAGTTTGGTTTTACGCATTTCAGGGAGACAGGGGTTACAGATAAAGTCATAAATCAATACGTGGGAGGCATGGCGGGGAAGGCTTACAGGTTATTGGTGGGTTTAAAGATTCTTTGAATTGTAATTTTTTAAATACAGGAAGCTTTGTCTAAACGCTTGGAATGTTTTAAAATAACGAGGTCTGTTAATCAGAGATGAGGCACTGAACATATATTTTGTTGTGTAAATTGGGGACCTGCAGGTGTGTCTTGCATACCCTTACGCGTGTTTTGTTTTTTTGTTTCTTTTTGAGACAGAGTCTCACTCTGTTGCCCAGGCTAGACTGCCATGGCATCAGCCTAGCTCACAGCAACCTCAAACTCCTGGGCTCAAGTGATCCTCCTGCCTCAGCCTCCCAAGTAACTGGGACAACAGGCACGTGCCACCATGCCCGGCTCATTTTTTTATATATATTTTTAGTTGGCCAATTAATATCTTTCTATTTTTAGTAGAAACAGGGTCTCGCTCTTGCTCAGGCTGGTCGCGAACTCCTGACCTCAAGTGATCCGCCCACCTTGGGCGTCCAGAGTGCCAGGATTACAGGCTTGAGCCACCACGCCTGGCCTAGGCCTGTTAATGGTTGCAAAGGATGTCCCCAAGAAGGGAGGGGGCCATGATGAGACATGTCTGACCTTCCTCCTCCTGCCAGGCAATTTAGTTTTAGGGTGTCCCTTTGGCCAAGAGGGGGTCCATTCAGTCAGCTGGTGGCGGGGCGAGCCTTAAGATTTTATTTTAGTTCACAGAACCATGAGGTGGGTGGAACTGGGGCTTAAAGGGCCTCCTCAGCTCTGACTTAGAACAGTCTGTACTTTTGCGTCAGTTCTCACGGCAGACTGGGCAGGACTCTGGCTTTAGTTCAGACCGGCCTGTCGTAGGAGGCCAGGCCACAGGCAGTGTGTCAGGACTACAAGCAAAATTCCTCTGCCCCCTCAACCTGGCCTTCCTCCACCCCTGACCTTTGCAGAGAAGGCCCTGGGCTTGGGAGCAGGGTGGTCCGGTTCTCCTCTCCAGGGGGTTGCAGTATTCAACCTCAGCTCCCTGTCCTGGCCGGTGGGGCCTCAGCCTCCTGTCCTCCTCCCCTCTGACACGCCACAGGCCATGGCCAGCTATTTGCTCCCCTTAAAGGCTACTTGGCTGGACGTGGTGCTGGCGTCTGTCCTCTCAGGCTTCCCTCTCTCTCAAAGGTGGCGCTATGGTTTGCAAATGGCGGGCAATGACGCTATAGGACAGTTTGCCGAGTCAGGGGCTGCTGGCTCCTGGGTGGGAGTCTTGCCTGGTATTCTGCCTTTCCCTCTTATTCTGAGCATGAGGTATCTGCTAGGACCCAGCACAGAGAAAGCCAGGACATGCATCTGACAGTATGTATTGGGCGACTATGTGCCAGGTACCATTTCAGGGGCTGGGGGCCTCGTAAGCAAACACAGACACACTCTGCTCTCCGGCTCCACTTACACTCTAGAGGCAGAGGCTGGCATTGAATTCAGGGGCTCCAGGCGTATTACAGAAACCGGGCGGGAGACTCAAAGCTCCCCCATATGTGGTGATGGAAACGGAGCATAGAGGAGATGGCTGAAGGGACAGTGTAGAGTGAGAAGTGAAGGGGCTTGGGAGAGACCTGAGGAACCCACCATCTCAGGGGTGGTGGAGGAAGAGGAGGTAGAGAGGAAGCAGTGTGGGTAGGGGATCCTGGGGCATCAAGCCAAGAGAGAAGGTTTTCTGGGGAGAGACATGACCAGCCATCAGATGAGTCACATCGAGGAAGGGATGAGTTCGGCGGTCAGAGAGCTGTGAGACGCCTTCAGAGAATGAGATGACTCTGGGAATGCATTTGGCTGTGGAGGAGAGAAAGGACAGTAGCTACAGGAGGCAGTGGGGTCCAGAAAGGCGGCTGGCTTGTAGGCTTCAGTGAGAGACCTGAGCACTTGAAAAGCAGCTGGGAGGCTGGGTGCGGTGGCTCACACCAGCAATCCTAGCACTCTGGGAGGCCCAGGCAGGTGGATCACTCAAGGTCAGGAGTTCAAAACCAGCCTGAGTCAGAGCTAGATCCCATCTCTACTAAAAATAGAAAGAAATTAATTGGCCAACTAAAAATATATAGAAAACATTAGCCGGGCATGGTGGCTCATGCCTGTAGTCCCAGCTGCTCAGGAAGCTGAGGCAGGAGGATCGCTTGAGCCCAGGAGTTTGAGGTTGCTGTGAGCTAGGCTGATGCCACAGCACTCTAGCCCAGGCAACAGAGTGAGACTCTGTCTGGAAAAATAAATAAATAAAGGTTGGTCTGAGTGCAGTGGTGTCTACAACTAATTGATCACAACCAGTTACAGATTCCTTTGTTCCTTCTCCACTCCCACTGCTCCACTTGAGCAGAAAAAAAGAAAAAAGAAATAAATAAATAAATTTAAAAAAAGAAAAGCAGCTGGGCAAGATCTAGTTGAAAGGGAGACCCTGGTTGTCCTTGAGCCATGCCATTGCTATGAATCCCATTTTAGGGTTGAGGAAAATGAGGCTTAGGAAGGCCTGTGATCACAGAGCGAGCAAGCTGCAGAGGCAAAACCAGAAGCTCCATCTCCTGACTCTCAGGCCAGTGGAGCCATGGAGAGGTGCTGGCAGAGGGCCTTTTGGGAGCCACCAGGCCTAGAAGCTCAGAAGACACCCGTGTCTTCTGAAAGATCCCTCTAGAGCGGTTGTTCTCAACTGAGGGTGATTTTGCACCCCACCCCCTGGGGACATTTGGAAATGTCTAGAGATGTTTTGGTTGTCACAGCTTAGGGTGGGGGTGTGCTATTAGCACCTGGTGCGTAGAAGCAGGACAGCCCTGGCAATCAGTGCTCAGGGTCAGAGTGAGAGACCCTACTCTGCAAGCTCCAGCGCCTCAGGCAGCTCAGCAGCTCTTCCGCCCTCTCTACTATGCAAGTATCTTCATTGTTTTTACTATCTTTTGACTTCCGTGATTTGTGCACATTTGAATATCGCGAGATATTCAGACAATGAAGAAGTGTTTAAAGTATCAAGTGAAAGTCACGCTTCATTCCTGGATAAAAACTCCGCAGAGCTTATCGTTGTTGCTGTAACTTTCAGTGAACAAGCTGAACTCCACAAGCAGAAAACAACCTCGTGTTTCTTCCCAAACTCTCTCTGTGACCCGTTTCTCCCCTGCTTCTTGGATGAAATCTCCTGAAGAGCCAGAACATTTTCGGACACTTTCAAAAAATTAAAAAAATCCTCTAATTACCTTCAAGAATTAACGTGTCCAGTCTAGTGGAACAGACAAAACCCCAAACTTCACCCAAAGAGAAAGCTTTTCCCCTGTCCCCCGCTGGGCCCTGTCAGGCTGCAGAGGCCAGAGGTGCGGTCAGTGTCCTCAATCTTTTCTGTCCCCACGGGCTGCAGAGAAAGCCGCTGCACGCAGGCACCATCATTTATTTAGCTGGGTCCATGCTGACGTGCATTGGGGGTTGTTTCTAGTTTTGTTTTGTTTTTTTTTTGAGACAGAGTCTCACTCTGTTGCCTGGGCTAGAGTGCTGTGGCGTCAGCCTAGCTCACAGCAACCTCAGACTCCTGGGCTCAAACGATCCTCCTGCCTCAGCCTCCTGAGTAGCTGAGACTACAGGCATGCGCCACCATGCTCGGCTAATTTTTTCTATATATGCTTTTAGTTGGCCGATTAATTTCTTTCTATTTTTAGTAGAGATGGGGTCTCACTCTTGCTCAGGCTGGTCTCGAACTCCTGACCTTGATCCGGCCACCTTGGCCTCTCAGAGTGCTAGGATTACAGGTGTGAGCCACCATGACTGGCCTCTGATCCATTCTTGACATCTCCAGGGTGAAGGTTCTAAAATGCCAGCGTGGTCACCCTACCCCCTTCTCTCCAGAGGCTGGCTCCCTATGGCCTGCTCCATGGGGCACACCGATCTGTCATCTCTGTCATCGGCGACTCTTTGCCTTCCTCCTCTTACACTCTGGTCACAAGATGCTGGCCACCTGCTGTGAGCACAGCAGGCTTCAGTGCTTTGCCCATTTGGTTCTCTCTGCCTAGGAGTAGACATTTGTCGGTTTGCGGCTCCCCAGCATTCATTTCTTTCCTTTCCTTAGAACTCTGTTTCATTTAAGTAAATTGTCTCTACCTCATTGGGGTAAGGTTGGTGAAAGAGTAAATCCAAGTGTGCTTCCCCCATAGAAGCCAAAGGGACATTCTCTTCCTTTCCCCAGCCCAGTGTAAGCAGGAGGCAGACATAGGACCAAGCTTGGTCACCAGACATTCTCTTTGCACTTGGAAACTGGAGTAAACCATATAAGAATAGAGGAAACAGACCTCATCCATTTCAGCAGCAGCACCCAGATCAAACCATTCCTGCTTCCTATCCCTTCCCAACCCCTACCCTAGAACTGCCTTTGCTTATGCCTAGCTCCATTCTGTAGCCTTTCCCTTGATTTGGTAAGTTCCCTATAGCCTACCCCTCCAGCCGCATAAATTCCCTTCTTTCCTAAGTTAGTCCGAGATGCTTTCTGTTGCTTGCAACCAGTGATTTCTGACAGAAAGGCCAGCAAAAATGTTCCTTCCTCCATGAAGCCTTCCCTGGTTCTGCACAAACATACTTCCCTGTACCTTCCCATAGCACCCTCTGCAAAGTGTGCACCATGTCATTCTTTTTTTTGTCCCTTCTACTGGGGTACAAACTCATATTGGTTCTGTCTTCATAAGCCCTGGGCTCACTAGCTCACGTTTGGTCTAGAGTCAAACATTTAAGGCAACAATATTTAAACACTAAACTAATGGCCTGGTAGGTCTGCCTGCTGCCCCTTTAGGGGCTTCAATGACTTAAACTCTGTCAAGACACAAAAATGATGCCAGCACCTGCCTCCCTTGTGAGTCTGGCTGGGAATAACATGGGCTGATTTCTATTTGAGACCCTCCTTCCGCCTGTGCCATGGAAGGTGGGGGAGGGGAAGGGGAAGGGACGGGGTGGGGGGCAGGGAGGTGGCTGGTGGAGCAGCTCAGGTGGAAGATGGTGGCGAGTGGGCGCAACATGTTTGCAGCGGGGAGGGAGAGGGAAGAGGCCGGCTGGTGAGACTGTGCGCTGAGCATTAGAACTGAATAGGAAACTCAGTGGTTTCTGGGAATTCTCGAAGCCAAAGTGGCCATTTCAGATGGCTTCCATCAGAGGAGGCGTGAGGGCGTGCGTGCGTACAGCGCGTGTGCGGCGGGGTGGCGGGGTGGAGGTGGGGGACCGCCGGGGGACCGCCGGGGAGAGAGTCCCACCGTCTCCAGCATCCCCCCTGCCCACAGCCCTGCCCGCGCAGGCTGCCTTGCCTGTTTTCTAAACAGCTTCGCCAGGAGGCAGGGGAGAGGGGGGGCGGCCACCCACGCCACTCAGCAGAGGTGAGCTGAGGAGCACCGAGTCCTCAACTCGCCCCCTCTCCCCGCCACTACTGGCTGCCAGGTGCCTCGTTTGCGATGAAAGCTTTTAAAAACCCATGTGCATGGATGGTCATGCATTCATTTTTTGTTCATTTAACTAATACTCTCTGAGCCTGCAGCCACGCAATGGTGAGCAAAGCCCGCCATAGACCCCGCTCTCAAGAAGCGCGGGAGCTGGCGGGGAGCAGATGCGTAATCAGGCAATTAGGAACCAGTGCGCGCGGGAGGTAAGCGCTGGTTGCTATGGGAACACGAGGAGAGGCCACAGCTGCTGCTCCTCTCCGAAGAGTGGTGGCAAGCGAAAAAAGGGAAAAAAGGAGGCGCGAAACAGGCAGACCCGCTCGCCAGGCGGGCTCCGCGCGGCTCAGACGCTGGTGGGGCAAAGCTCTTCTGGCGACACAAAGCCCGTCACCCCTCTGCCCTGCATCCCGCACCTGAGAAGCGGGGAGGGGGAGTGTGATCCAAGGACCCAGCGATGCCGTATGTCTGCGCCTGGCCCCCGGTAGTCTACAGTACATGGTAGCTGCTAGGGATTTTGTTTTCAGGAAATATTTGTTGGTTGAAAGTTTCTGGGGCTACTGGAAACCAGGAGCGCAGCCGGGAATGCGATCAACAAGTCCCTGCCCTCAGGGAGCTGATAGTATTTGGGGAGGGGCGACAGAGACAAGCATCAAGATGTGGCACAAGCAATTGCTATTGTGACCAGTATCATGACGCTGTGACAGTGGCTCAGCGTAGGAGCTGGCCTAGGCTGGGCGCCGGGAAGACTTCCTGGAAGAAGGACCATTTCAGCTTAGATCAGAAAGAAAAATTAGCCAGCCAAGAGGTGGGGGAACTGCGTTCCAACTATGGGGCACGGCCTTTGTGAAGCTGCCAAAGCAACAGGGAGTCTGGTAGGTTCTGGGCAAGGAAAGGAGGTCAGGGAAACTGGGGAGGCAGAGGGGAGGCTGGAAAGATGGGCTGGGCACCAATCCGCCCAAGCCTTTGGGCCATGTTGAGTTCATGTTGGATCCTAGAATGACCCCAATGACCCCCCATGTCACTCTGACTCCTACAGTACATCAGAACAACTGTCAGTGCCTTGAGGCACAGCCAAGCTTAAGGGGCTTGACTCAGAGCAGGCTTGTAGAAGATTCTGGAACATGAGAGCTGTCAGAGTTCTTGGAGGGTGTTTAGGTTCAAACTCTCACTGTGCAGATGGGAACACTGAGGTCCAAAAAGGAAACAGACTTGTTCAGAGTGGCATAGCAAGCAGGGTCATCAAGCCCGGAACTAGAGCTCCAGTGAAGAAGCCACCAGTGCCATTTTCTGTCCCTCTCAGAGCAAGCAGCAGAGTGTTTCCAGCTTTTTCTTGCCTTCTTGTACTTCCCCTATGTTCCTCTTTTTCCAAAAGACCCGTTTTCCATTAACCACAGCTTCCCACTTCCTTACCCTCCACGCTTCTGTTGGGATGGGGCAGCCAGGGCAGGGTTTGGATGCCAGGCAGGGCCCGACGGGGTTGGTCCTGTGCCAGCGATTGATGCGTCTTCCAAGCTTAGCCTCGCTCCTGCCCTTGCCACTCCCCCAATCATGTTCTGTGGGCAAAGCTCTCCCTGCTGACATGGCCACAGCATGTCCCTGCCCAGGCAGGCCCCACCACACACATGCTGGCAGAACTGACACAGTCTCAGCCATCATCGAACTCCTCCATTGCCCGGATGGGAACAAGGAGGCCCGGCGGCAGCCCAGAGTTCTTGCCTGTGGGTTAACTCTATTCTGGCCTCTGACTCTGCCAAAACCTGCCCCAGCCATGTCCCCAGCACCAGCAGCTAGCTCTCTGCTCTCCCTGTTGACAGAAGCACAGAGGCACTGAGCAGAGAGGGGAGACCCAGTGGAAGGAGGGGAACCAGCGCTGCCTGAGCAGAGGCTTCAGGGGGCTGGGGTGAGGGGAGCCTGATTCTCTGCCTCTCTGGCTTGGCCTGTGTCTTACCCAGCTGGCCTCTCTGCTTCCTCCCCACAGCACAGGCCGGGAGCCCAGCCCTGGGTCCAAGAAGCTGCTCTCGGCCTCCGCCAGGGAACTCCCTGCCTGGTAGGGCCTCCGTTTTAGGCAGGAACTGAGGCCACCACATTCCTCTCACCTCAGGCCTGGAAGTAGCTGGCTTTGGAGTCAACAGTCCTGGCTCCAAATCCCAGCTCTGCCACCTCTAGCTGAGTAGCCTTGGAAAAATCCTTGAACATCCCTGGGCCTCAGCTTCCCCCTCTGAACATAAGAATCATGACCTCGCAGGCTTGCTGTGGAGATTAAATAAGGGAACTATGTACCAAGTCCTTACCTGGCATACAATAGGTGTTTGACAAATATTAGTCCCCTCCTCATGCACTTGGATCGCCCCTCCAACCCCACACCCAGCAAGATCTGCCTAATTCCTTCCAGAGAACCTTGGGGTAAGGCTGGGACTAGATCTTGGCAAGAGCCTCCTGGCTCCGGGGAGAAGAGAAGGAAGCCGTGGCCCACAGTAGACAGTTCTAATCCCTGAAACTCAGCAGGAGGCACGCAATGGAAAGCCATGCCAGGGGAAAAGATGAAGGGAGGGAGATCGGAAGGGAGGAGGTGGAGGCAGGTGGCTTCGGGGACTGTGGGAAGTCGGGACAGTGGGAAGAGGGGCAGGCCAGGCAGCATGGCGGCCGTCAGCATGGTCAAGGAGGTGGCAGAAGGCTGAGAGAGACAAAGGGGGAGGCCTCTGGGCCACAGGCCATCTGGACCTTTCAATGACATCTCCTCTGAGCTTATCCTGGGAGCTCAGGATCTCTGTGTCACTGGGACTGTCGCAGGCTCCAGGAGGGGCTTGAGTCCAGCCCCATTCAGCTCCAGATATCTGGTTCCCTCCCATTGGTACTCTCCGTGTCCACAGACCAAACCCCTAGCCCTAGCCCCACCCCCCAACCAGTTTCCCTTTTGATCCATTATCCCCTGTACCAGAGATGCCCCCAAAACATCTCTGACTTAGATTCTACAAAGTTTTCTTCACAAGAGATTCCCCCATCTCCAGAATTCATTGGCTTTAGTTGCCACAAAGAGGCCTTAACTTTGCATCCCAGGCTGTGGGGACATTTGGCTGAAATGTATGCACTGGCTTAGCCTGGCCCCCCTTGCAGGCAGGAATACCCCTTACAGAGGGGTCAGTGAAGTCTGGGGCCAGGAATGGCCCTTGGTTTTCGGCTTAGGTGAGGACCCAGTGTGTGGCCAGGATCAGAGTTGAATTTGTAGCTGGGATCAGGGCTTGGTTTGTGACCAGGTTCAGGGCTCAGTCTGTGACCAGAATTCTTAACTTTCTTTTGGTTGCAAGCAACAGATTCAACTCTGGCTAACTTGGGCAAAAAATAAGACTGTCTTTTCAAGATACTGGGCTTATTTTCAGAACTAATTCATGTGAACATGACACGGCTCTAATTTTCTCAATCTCTATGTTGCTCTTTTTGAGTTTCAAATACCTAGGAGAGGAATCTCTGCCCAGGATAAGCTGAGTTAGCCAGAGTGCAGGGCCACACATTACTGAGGAAGCAGAAAGTCTCCAGCCTTTAGAGAAAGCAATCAGCAACCACTTATTAAGATTAAAAAGATATGTATCATTTGACCCAACAATCCTACTTCTGAGACATCATCTCATAGGAATGAAAGCCCCAGTACCTAATGACCTATAGTGACAAAGATGTTGCCTTAGTCCATTTTTTCTTGCTGCTACAACAGAATACCACAGACAGGGTAATTTATAAACAACAGAAGTTTATTTGGCTTATGGTTCTGTAGGCTGGGAAGTCCAAGAGCATAGCATCTGGTGGGCATCATCACGTGGCAGAAAGTATAATCAAGCATGCAAAACAGAGCAAGAAGGGGCTGAACTTCTTTTATCAGGAACCCATTCCCTCTATAACTAATCCATTCCCAAGATAACTAATCCATCAATGAGGGTGGAGCCCCCATGACATAATCACCTCTTAAAGGCCCTACCTCCCAATACTATTACATTAGCAATTAAATTTCAACATGAATTTTGAAGAGGACATTCAAACCATAGCCGATGTATATCATAGTATTGTTCATAGTGAAAAAAACCTTAAAATCATAATTGCCTGATAGGTGAAATGGTATCTCATTTTTTTTTATTTTTTTTATCAGTGAGTTTAAGCATCTTCTCATGTGTTTAAGTGCCATTTGTATTTCTTTCTTTTTTTTTTTTTTTTTTTGTTTTTTTTTTGGAGACAGAGTCTCACTTTGTTGCCCAGGCTAGAGTGAGTGCCGTGGCATCAGCCTAGCTCACAGCAACCTCAAACTCCTGGGCTCAAGCGATCCTCCTGCCTCAGCCTCCCAAGTAGCTGGGACTACAGGCATGTGCCACCATGCCCGGCTAATTTTTTCTATGTATATTTGTTGGCCAATTACTTTCTTTCTATTTATAGTAGAGACGGGGTCTTGCTCTTGCTCAGGCTGGTCTCAAACTCCTGACCTTGAGCAATCCGCCCACCTTGGCCTCCCAGAGAACTAAGATTACAGGCATGAGCCACCGCACCCGGCCTGTATTTCTTTTCTAATAAACTGTATATTGATATCCTTTGCTTATTTTAAAATTGGTTTGTTAGACTTTTATCGGTTTATAGGAGCTCTTCATGTATTTGGGGAATTAGCCCTTTGTGAAATTAGCAGCAAATATTTTCAACAGGTTTTCATTTGTCTCTTAGTTTACTTAGAATTGTTTATTTTTTGTCTGCCAGAAGATTTTATTTTTAGGTAGTTAAACCTTTTCTTTTTTTGCCCTTAGGTATTTTGTCAAACTTACAAAGTCCTTCTCCACTCCAGGATTATAAAAAGACATTCTCCCATGGTTTAAGTACTTTTATAATTTCATATTTACATTTAAAGAAAACACCAACTAGAAGAAGATATTTGCAACTGTACAAATGTAACTGACATTTGGTATTCAGAATATATAAAGATTTCCTAGAAATCAATAATAACAAGAAAAACAACCCCATAGAAAAATGGACAAAAGATATGGACAAACAATTCAGAGAAGAAAAAATCTAAATGGCCAAAAGATGTGAAAAGATGCTTAACTTCTCTAGTATTTTAGGGAAAAGCAAAGTCAAGCAACAGTGTTCCAATGTCATCAGATTGGCTACAATTTTAAAGGCTGAATATATTAAGAGTGGTAAGGATGTGGGGAAACACTGATATAAATAAACTTCAGATGGAAATGTAAATTGTTCCAACCACTTTGGAAAGCAGCTTGGCAATATCTATTAAAGCTGTAATACTCCTACTCCCTCCTGCCCCCATGACCTCCACCTCCTGAAATTCATGCCCTTGTGTAATCCCCTCCCCTTGAGTGTGGGTTAGACTTAGTAACTCACATTTAATAAACAGAATATGGCAAAAGTGTTAGGATGTCACTTCTGAGACCTGCCTTGCAAGAAATGTTAAAAGAAGTTCTTCAGAGAGAAGAAAAATGATATAAGAACTTAGATCTACATAAAGAAAAGAGCATTCGAAAAGGAATAAATGAAGGTATAAGTAAAATATTTTGTTTTTCTTCTTCTTAACTGATCTAGCAAGAGTTTGTTTAAAAAAATAATAATAACAATATATTGGATAATTATACCTTATGGACAAGCAAAATGAATGCCAGAAATGCTTATAATATTTCTGCTCTACGGGACTGAAGAGAGGAATTGGGAACATTCTATTTTAAGGTACCTGCACTATCTGTGAAATGCTATAGTGTTATTTAAAAGTGGACTTGGATTAGTTGTAAATGTATATTGCAAGCTCTAGGGCAATCACTAAAAAAAGTAGAAATACGAAGTATAGCTGGGTGCAATGGCTCATGTCTATAGTTCCAGTGATTCAGGAGGCTGAGGCAAGAGGATCACTTTAGCTCAGGAGTTTGAGGCTGCAATGAGCTATGATCATGCCACCACTGTACTCCAGCCTGGGTGACAGAGCGAGACCCCGTCTCTTAAAAATAAAAAGTATAATTGATATGCTAGGAGAGGAGAGAAAATAGAATCATTTGAAATGCTTAATTAAAATCAGAGAAGGCAGAAAAAGAATGGAAGACAAAAAGAAACAAAGAACAAAGGCAACAAGGCCAGGCATGGTGGCTCATGCCTGTAATCCTAGTACTCTGGGAGGCCAAGGAGGGAGAATCATTTGAGCCCAGGAGTTTGAGGTTGCTGTGAGCTAGGTTGACACCATGGCACTCTAGCCTGGGCAACAGAGTGAGACTCTGTCTCAAAAAAAATTCAAAGGCAACAAATAGGAAGTGGTTATAAGTATGATATGGCAGATATTAATCTAACTATATCAATAATTACTTTAAATGTGGTCTAAATATATCACTTACAAGAGACAATCAGAATGGATTAAAAAACAAGACCCAACTATGTGTTGTCTATATGAAACCTACTTTAACTATAAAGACACAGTTAAATTAAAAAGTAAAGGGATAAAGATATACCATGCTAACACTAATTAAAAGAAAGTTGGAGTAGCTATGTTAATTTCAGGTACAGCAGGTTTCATAACAAAGAAAAATATTAGGGATGAATAGGAGCATTATGTAATGATAAAAGGGGTCAGTTCTCTAAGAAAACATAACAATCCTTAATGTGTATATGCCTAACAACAGAACATCGAAATACATGAGGCAAAACCTGATAGGACTGCAAAGAAAAGTAGATGAATCCACTCTTATAAGTTAGAAACTTGAACCCTCCTCTATCAGTAATTGACATATCCAGCAGGCAGAAGATCAGTGAAGATATTGTTCAACTGCATAGCACCATCAATCAACTGGATCTAATTGACATTTATAGACTACTTCATCCAACAACAGCAGAATCCATATTCTTTTTAAGCTCACATGGAACACTCACCGTGATAGACCACATCCTGGGCTATGAAACACACCTTAACAATTTAAAAGAATAAACCCCTTACAAAGTATGTTCTCAGACCATAATGGAATTTAATTAGGAATCAATAACAGAACAATAGCTGGAAAATCCCATAATATTTGGAAATTAAACAATGCACTTCTAAATAACACATGGGTAAAGAGAAGAAGTCTCAAGATAACTTAAAAAATATTTTGAGGCCAGGCGCAGTGGCTCACGCCTGTAATCCTAGTTCTCTGGGAGGCCGAGGTGGGCAGATCGCTCAAGGTCAGGAGTTCGAAACCAGCCTGAGCAAGAGCGAGACCCCCGTCTCTACTAAAAATAGAAAGAAATCAATTGGCAAACTAAAAATATCTAGAGAAAAAATTAGCCGGGCATGGTGGTGCATGCCTGTAGTCCCAGCTACTCGGGAGGCTGAGGCAGAAGGATAGCTTGAGCCCAGGAGTTTGAGGTTGCTCTGCGCTAGGGTGACGCCATGGCACTCTTACCCATGTGACAGACTGAGACTCTGTCTCAAAAAAAAATATTTTGAGATAAATGAAAATGAAAATATGACTTACCAAAATTCATGGGATGCAACAAAAGCAGGGCTTAGAGGGAAATTTGTAGCATTGAAAGCATATGTTAGAAAATAAGAAAGGTCTGAAATTAATCATCTAAACTTCCACCTTAGGTAACTAGAAAAAGAAGAGCAAATTAAATCCAAAGTAAGCAAAAGAAAACATATAATAAAAATTAGAGCAGAAATCAATGCAATTGAAAACAGAATAATAGTAGAGAAAAATCAGTGAAATGAAAACCTGGTTCTTTGAAAAGATTAACAAGATTGATAAGCCTCTAGCCAGGCTGACCAAGAAAAAAAGAGAGGAAACAAAAATACTATGGATAGGCCCACATGACAAGGAATCCAAGCCTGATAGCAACCACGTGAGTTGGCTTAGAAATGAATTGTCTTTGGCCTGCCAACAGCCATGTAAAGGATCTTGGAAGTAGACCTCTCCCCTAATTGAGCCTTCAAATGAGACTGCAACTGCAGATGAGAGCTTAAGTGCAACTTTATGACAGACTTTGAATCAGAGGCTTTGAGCCAGAGGTCCCTAGCTAAGTCATGCTTGTATTCCTGACACACAGAAACTATGATATAATAAATGTTTGTAGTTTTTAGCTGCTGTGTTTTAGGGCAATTTGTTATACACCTGTAGATAAGTACTATATACCCTTTGACCAAGAAATTCTACTTCAATGTACCTACATTAGAGCAGTTTTTCCAAACCTTTTGATGTTAAAGCGTATATTTAAAATGCCCCTATTTGTACCGGGTCACTGGGATAAACAGACAGTGTGTTCTTGGACAGAGGTAACAGTCCCCTGGGGCAGCAGCTGGGTACAGCCAGGGTCGTCTTTCTGGAGGGCTAAGGGGATCAATATATCACAACATCCATAACTCATTTGGGAAGCTCTGTCTTGGAGGAACACTTCCACTAGCATGTTCATTGAATCTTCATTTATAATTGCACAGTAGGGAAAGAGATAAATAAATTGGATAATTCATGCAACAGAAGTCCATACAATAATGTTATAGTAGTATCATATTGGATAATGGATACAATAATATTCACTCCTGCGTGTTAAAATGCATGACAAAATGCTCAAAAAGTAAGAGTTCACTTTTTAATAGGAGATGTTAACCCAGAATACATGCTGACATATGTGGATTTATTCCTGACCTTTTGTTTTCTGTTGACATCCTTTCTTCTTGCCCCCACCTCCATTTCTTGCCCTCTGTCACATTTTTTTCTTTGTTCCACACATTATTACTTTAATGGTTTGAAAGTTACATGTATCAAAATTGCTGTTTCCCCCAAAATGATACAGAGTGAAAATTTATTGTGAAAGGATATATTTATCATCATACAACTTACATAATCTGAAACACAAAACAAAGATGTATATTGGTAACAGATATGTGTGTGTGTGTATACAAACGCACATGGACAAGAAGGAAACACATCAACTTCCAAATGGGGCTTATTTGGGAAAAGAAGTCAGGTGAATAGGATAAAGTGAGGGCTTCAACTACTATTTTGTTTCAAAAACAAAAGGATCTGGCGAAAATGAAATTTGCTCAATCTGTGTGAAAGGTGCATTCAAATGTGTATTTCATATTCTACTTCTCTAAATGTTTGAAATTTTTAAAAATAGTTTATAAAAGAATACGCATCCTCTTTTGAGTACAAAAACACATATACATTAGGCTTATTGATGGTGTTGTTCTATCTCTCTATATCCTCATTTATTTTGAAGTCTGTTTGATTTATCTATACCATAGAAAGTGTGGTTAAGTCTCCCACTATAATGGAAAACTTCCTGATCTCTCTTTCTATTTCTAGCAGTATTTGCTTTATATATTTTGAAATGACATTGCTTGGCACATAAATTTTCGTGATTGTCATCTTTCTCAGTGAATGAAACAACCTGTTCTCTTTAATGCTTTTTGAGTTCTTGATTTTTATGATATTAGTATTGCTACAAGTCTCTTTCCTTTCCTTTCTTGCCTTTCTTTTTTTTTCCTTCTCCTCTTTCCCTCCTTGCCTTTCTTTTCCCTTTTTCTGCCGTTATTTTATTGGCATATATTTTCCATTCCTATTTCTGCTTTAGGTGAAACTCATATAAACAGCATATAACTGGGCTTTTAAAAACAAAATGCTCAAAAAGTAAGAGTTTGCTTTTTGATAGATGTTAACCCATAATATATGCTGATATATTTGGATTTATTCCTGACCTTTTGTTTTCTGTTAACGTCCTTTCTTCTTGCCCCCACGTCCATTTATTGCCCTTTGTCCCATTTTTTTTGTTCCACTCATTATTACTTTAATGGTTTGAAAGTTACACATCCTATTTCTATTGTGTTACCCCAAAAATGTTTTGTTCTATTATGCATTTTATGTCTAGTAAGAACGAAACTTTCCTAGTGTTGTGAACGTAGGAATTCTTTACATTGGCTGCATATATTAGAGTTCCATTATAAAGTGCAATTTAAAGCTCGGTAAAATTGTATAAATCCAAAAGGCATAACTGATATTTTTTAACCGTTGTGCAATTAACAGAATGTGGACCCGTGTTGTGTTCATAATCTTTTGGCTAGAGAAGTTTGATTCTGATTAACAGCAACAAATTCAACTATAGACAGCTTTAATTAGCTTCAACCTCCAGGCTAAAAAAAAAAATTAAGCTTACTGTAACCCTAAATATAGTTTCACATTTTGATACTCCCAGCACAAACACAGCATGCAGCATAGGATGTGATATAGTAATATAATTACTCCGATATTGGAATTCATCAGAAGGAGTTTGCAGATTTTATTTTATCAGGAAAAAACAGAACAGAACAGAAGGGGACACGGCTAAATGTTTACCATTTGTGAAAGCCGGCTGTTTGTGACATTTTTCGCTGCCCTTTTCTGTATCCTTGACGATTTCATCATTTCAAATGAAAGAACGCTTTCGGGCCCACCCTCATTTGCCGAGAGCAGCTGCCGCCCGCCACATCGAGGGGGCGGGGCCGGCGACGCTACGGCCACTTCCGGCGCCGCAGTCGCCGCCCCCTGCTGCTGTCTGGCGGGGAGGAGCCGAGCCCGGGAGCAGCGGCTCTGGCGGTCGTGGCGGTCGCGGCGGTCGGAGGTCCCGAGCTCGGCTCGTCTGAAGAGCGTGTCGCTGTGTGGACTGGGTGAGTGAAAGGCTGCTCGTTTCCTCGGTTCCTCGGGGCGCTGGCGGCGGGGCGCGGGGCCGGGCGCGGGGCGAGCGGCCGGGCAGGGCGAGGGTTTGGGGGGCTCCCGCGAACTGCCTTTCAGGTTCGCCCCTCAGGAAGGGGTGGGGCGGCCGCGGGACCTGACCGCAGAGTGAGGCCCGTGTCCTCCCTCCTGTCAGTCTGGGGGCCGCATCCTCGGTGGCCGAGGCGTTTGCGTGCGGCGCGGCCCCCACTCGAGTGGCATTAATCGTTATTGGGGAGGGGAGTGGTGGTCGCGGCCCTGTCTGCCACTTGTCCCTGCCTCTCCTCCCTTCTCTGTCTCCCTCCTCGGCCCCTTTGCGGAACACTCGTGGCCTTTCTTCCCCCATTTTGCTGTTGTTTTGCCACATGGTAAATGGTGGAGGTTTTTAGGTAAAAATATTGTTCCTGGGAAAAGAATTGTCGCCAGAAAAAAAAATGATTCTCAGGGGAAATCTAGACCCACACATGCCCTTTTCTTTCCTTCCCCCCTCCCCTGCCACATTGGTTTGGGTCTACCATTTGAGCTGATAACGTTTTCCCATTTCTTGTGATGACACGGTGCCCCCCCGCCCCTGTGTCATGCGAGTACGGGGCGCGCAGATGCCTTCCTTGGCAGCCCCCTGCCCTCCATCCTCTGGCTTCCCTCGCGTCCCCTCCTGTGCGCATGCGCAATCACAGGCACGCACACACCCTCTCACACACCCTCGCACCCTGCAGTGCCTTCCCCGAGAGTCTGTCTGTCTGTCTCCTCTCTTTCTTTTTCTTTGTCTCTCCCCCATACCCTCTGGCGCCTCCCCCTCCCCTGCGACACCTCACCTCAAGAACCGGCTTTCCTCCCCTCTCCTCTGTGCGCGGTGCACACACGCCCCCTCTGGGGCTGCCCTCCTCTCTGCCTGCCACATACACACATAAGGACATTCTTCTCTTGCTGGCCACTGGCGTCCGTGGGCACCCACACGTGGCGGTTCACACACCCTTCCCAGTGCTCTCCTCTCCTGCTCTGTGTCACACGTGTCACAGAAAGCCTGGGTTTGCTGGTCCCCGCAGTGCTCACACAAATACTGCTCTGGGGACACCACCCCCCTGCCTGCTTGTCTCGTTCACACGTACAGACGATCTTTGATTGCCCACCTCTGTTCTGTCCACTGCATGCACATCCCTCTCCTGTGCTGCCCGCCAATCCATTGGTGCCTGCTGCATTTGGTCACGCTGACATGCCTGCGTTACTGCCTCCCATTTTGAGGAGCACACACAAGCTTAGACAGTCCTCCCCATCGCCACCATACCCTTCCCTGCCTGCGTTGTACTCATAAACACAGGCGTCGCTCCATAGTTCCAGCTGTCACACGTACAGCTCTTCTCTTGTACGTACACACATCCCTCTCCTCCAAAGCCACCCCACCTACGTCTGTCATTTTCATACCCACATCCAGAGTGAGTCCCATTCTGTCTAACACTCACTCCTACCCCTTCCCCCTACAAACATGGACATCCCTCCACTGCAGGATTGCCGGTACCCTTCCATCTGTCCCTCTCCTCCTGACAGACACGTAGGCACTCACGCATACACAGTGATCTATATTTTCCACTCTATTCCAATTTGCATTTCTCCTGTATGTCTGCAAGGCTCAGAAAAACCCAGACACACCATAAAAAACCCACAGCAGTCTTTCCTTTTCCCACGCTGGCACGATTCCACAGTACTTCACCTACCTTCCAAGCGTCCAGTCACCCCCAGCTTCTGTCAGATTCTCCCCTAAGTCTGGCTTTCCTGCAAACCCAGTCTTGTAATCACTTTGCCAACGTTAAAAATGTGTTCCAGGTCTACACCTGACAGTCACTGGAATGCTACTCCAGGCCTTAGAAGAAAGCGAAACTAATTTTAAAGCCCCCTTATTCTTTATGTTACCTGCCTGCTGAAGTGACAGTAGATCTCCCTGCTCCTTTATTCTGAACTGATTTGACTTTCCCATCTCACAAAACTTGTGCAGGGAGCAGGAGCCTTTCCACCCGAGCCCCAGCTTATTGGAAACCCTCCTAAGTCAGAGCAATGGGTCAGGAATCTAGCAAGCCCGTATGGCCCAAGCCAGCAGGAGGGTATCAATCCAATACAGGCAGGAGGTATGGAAGAAGGCATGCTTATGTCAGTTTCAGGCCATCCATGAGCCAGCAGGAAAGGATTGCCGGCCAGAGAAAGACGACCTCCGAAGTCCCAATGAACAGATCAGCCCCTAATCAAAGCACCAAGAGGAGCCGCTCGCCATTTTCCACCAGTCGTCGAAGTTGGGATGACAGTGAGAGCTCGGGAACCAGCCTGAGTGTTGACAATGAGGACTACTCCAGGTATCCACCGAGAGAGTACAGGGCTTCGGGTAGCAGAAGAGGAATGGCCTTTGGACACATTGACTCTTATGGGGCAGATGACAGTGAGGAGGAGGGGGCTGGGCCTGTTGAGCGACCTCCAGTGAGAGGGAAAACTGGCAAGTTTAAAGATGATAAGCTGTATGACGCAGAGAAAGGGGCAAGGTCTTTGGCGGGGGCACCGCCGCAGTTCTCTAGTTTTAACCGTGATGTGAGAGAGGAGCTTGACAACTTAGATCCAGCCTCTGTGGCAAGGTGCTGTGCTAGCAGAGCTGAGTTCCTGCAGCCAAATAGTGTGGCCTCACGGTCATCTCCCGCTGAAGGCAAGGTGGCTACAAATGGTGACAGCTCGGAGAGGGAGAGACAGGAGCAGAATTTGCCCGCACGTCCCAGCAGGGCTCCTGTGAGTATTTGTGGTGGTGGGGAAAACACCCCAAAGAGTGCAGAGGAACCAGTGGTGAGGCCCAAAATCCGAAATCTGGCCAGTCCAAACTGTGTGAAACCAAAAATATTTTTTGACACTGATGATGATGATGATATGCCACACAGTACTTCCAGGTGGAGGGATACCCCCAATGCTGATGAAGGCCACTTGAATGGCCTAGCAAGAAGAGGCAGGGGTGAGAGTTCAAGTGGCTACTCTGAGCCAAAGTACCCTGAAGACAAGAGGGAAGTCAGAAGTGACCAAGTGAAACCAGAAAAGGTGGCAAGACGGCGACGCACCATGGCTGACCCTGACTTCTGGACGTACAGTGATGATTACTACAAATACTGTGACGAAGACTCTGACAGTGACAAAGAGTGGATTGCTGCCCTTCGTCGGAAGTACCGAAGTCGAGAGCAAGCCCTGTCCTCCAGCGGTGAAAGCTGGGAGACTCTGCCAGGGAAAGAAGAGCGTGACGCTCAGCGAGCCAGGGTGACTGCCGACGCCGGCGCCAGCCCTGGTGCGAGTGCCAGCGCTGGCTCCAGTGTCAGTGCCGGCGCCAGTGCTGGCAGTGATGGCAGCAGTTACCTTGAAGAAGTTCGAGAAGCATCTCTTCAGGAAGAGGAGCAGACATCCCTGGAAGAAGGGGAAATTCCTTGGCTGCAGTACAATGAGAATGAGAGTAGCAGTGAGGGGGATAATGATTCAGGTCACGAGTTGATACAACCTGGGGTCTTCATGCTGGATGGCAACAACAACCTCGAAGATGACTCCAGTGTGAGCGAAGACCTGGAAGTGGATTGGAGCCTCTTTGATGGATTTGCGGATGGGTTAGGAGTGGCAGAAGCCATTTCCTACGTGGACCCCCAGTTCCTCACCTACATGGCACTTGAAGAACGCCTGGCCCAGGCAATGGAAACTGCCCTTGCGCACCTGGAGTCTCTCGCGGTGGATGTCGAGGTGGCCAATCCACCAGCGAGCAAGGAGAGCATTGACACTCTTCCCGAGATCCTGGTCACTGAAGATCATGGTGCGGTTGGCCAGGAGATGTGCTGTCCTATCTGTTGCAGTGAATACGTGAAGGGGGAGGTGGCAACTGAGCTGCCGTGCCACCACTATTTCCATAAGCCATGTGTGTCCATCTGGCTTCAGAAGTCAGGCACCTGCCCTGTGTGCCGCTGCATGTTCCCTCCCCCACTCTAAAGACCAAGGCTGTTTACTCCTGGTCTGATTATTTTCCCCATCTGAAAGCCACAATACTGCAGGAGCCCTCTCAAAATTAACAATGGGAATGAAACCAATCGGCCACGTAGACTAAACCTGTTGATTCCTTGTGGTGATTTCCAATGTGAAACGGTTGTGTATGATTGCATTAAAAATCATCGTCTTTTAGAGGTTAGAAAGGGAAAACTAAACTTTCTAAATGCTACTCGAGATTGCTGTAAGAACATTTTCTAACCTGACAGTTGAAATAAGTCGCATTTGTTTTCTTAAGTAGAATATGTTGCTGTTAATTGTAATGTCGAGTTTATCTATTAAATATGTTCAAAAGGCAAAATCATTTTTGTTGCATGTTATAGGTTAATGTTCCTGTAATTGCAGTGCCGTAAAAGCTTATTAAAGTTCTTTTGGTTTTACATGGTATAATGGAATTATTTGGTTTTTGTGAAGCAGTGGTACTAAGTGACTTTATAATTGATCCCTTGCATTTGCATCAAAAGTAGAGTTTTTTTGGTGTTCCCAACAGCAGAAAAACTTTAGTTTCACTGGAAATGCTGACTCCAACACCAGCAAAAAAAATTACGGGTAATGATTTTTTAAAGTAGCAACAAAGTATGTAATTGTCAAACTACTATAGGGGAAAAGATCAAATAGAGAAAGAAGGAAGGAAAGAAACAATGAATAAGCATGGTAAAGATACAGAACAGTGGTAGGAATGAAATCAAACTGCGTGTAGGGAATGAATGAATTAAAATTACCTTTGAGAAAATACAAACTCTCAGAGGGAATGGGTAAAAAAATAATGCTTTATGCCAATTTTATAGTTTAACACAGTGACACAGATAGGAATAGAAAAATACATGCCAGGCAAGTGCTGCAGGAAAATAGAGGTAGGTACCCACCCGCACAGAGGGAACAGGTGTTAACATTGGGCCATATTTGCTTCAGATCTCTCTCCCCCTTCCCCCTTCCCTCCCTCCCTCTCTCTCCCTTCTCTCTCTCCAGTAAATAAAGTTTTCAGGCGCAGTTGGAGTTCCTCACCCCATCATATTTCCCTTCCTTCCTCCACAGAGGTAAGCACTACCCAGAAAATGGTGTGTTTACTTCTCATCTGTGTGTTAGGAATATGTACGCCTGTGTGTGTATGTATGTGTATAGATGTTATGTGTGTGTGTATATCCATGATCAATATAGAGTATGTTTTTACAATGGACGTAATTGACACAATGTATGTATCGTTTTGCAACTTCATTTTTTCAAGACTTAGCCATTGTGATAACGTGGATCTAGTTCATGCATTTTAACTGCTGTATATGAAATACTCAAGTGTATGACTTACCACAGTTTATTTATCCATTCCCCTCTGGGTGGACATTTAGGTTCTTCCCAGCATTTTGCAGCAATGGACATACTGAAAAGATGTCCATTTGTGCACATGTGTGAATTTCTCTAGTGGTGAGTATGTAGAAGTGAAATTTTGGGGTCCTAGGATTTGCACATCTTCACCTCAACTAGATATTGCCAAATTGCTTTCCAAAGTGATTGTACTCATTTCGTGCTCCCACCATCAGTTTATGACAGCTGTTTTTCCATATCTCCAATACTCTGGATATTGTTCAACCTCACTGGTAACCAGTGACATGTAAACTAACACACAGTGAAACAGTGTGTCCATCAGAAAGCAATAGTTTTTCTTTATGAGAATATCTGCTTTGGGCTGGGAAGAGAAGAAAGAAGACTCCTGCAGTTGAGTGCATGTAAAATAGCAGCCTTTGTGGGCGCGGTTTGGGTAGTGCCACCTAGCAACATGCCAAGTGGCACATGTCCTTCAGCCCAATTCAGATACTTCGGTAGCATGGAATTCATACTATGCAGCAGGTAAAAAGTGTACATACTCATATGGAAAGGTCTCCAAGACATAGTGTTAAGTAAAAATAGCAGAGTGTAGAGCACTACATATAGTCTTTATGTAAAATAAAACCTTACAAACTACGTATGCAAATGCGTAAGAATGTCTGGAAGGTTACATGCCCAACTGATGGCAGGGGTTGCCTCTGGGGAGGGACAGAGGATTGAGGTAAAGCAGGGAGGAAGGAAGCTTTTGATTTTCACCCGGGATAACAAATTTGCTTGATATTCCTTATGGTGTTCGTACATTTTCATGAATATTAGCCAAATAAGTAAAATCAAAAAAATTTCCAATTTAGAAAAAGATACCATTATTCTTCTCTTGATGCAAGAAACATGGGTAGAAATCACAGTCCTTTTTTCTGTTAACTGGTCAAGCTGATATTTATGACTTCATCCCCGGCGAGCCATTTTATGTTTCTCCTCGGCCTTCAGCCAGCAGCTCAGCTGCTTACAGAGGCTTAAGAGTCTGAGTCAGTGGAGGGCACTTTTTGGGTGGGGTCGTGGTGGTCGCCGTTAACCTTTCTTGTGACCGGACTGGCACCACACAGGAGGTCTTTCAGGAGTCCTCATCGTCTTCCCCCTGTTCCTGCTGCATAGCAGTGACCCTCAGTTGCCTGTGGGTCAGAGTTAGTCTGTCCACAGAAGGGGACACCTACCCAGCACCTGAAGCCCCCTGCTGGCGTTGGAGAAACCTGCTGCCGCAGAGTCCGCGGACTGCGACTTGGACCTGAGACCTCAGCTAGTTCCATCAGACGCTGGTGGCCAGTACTTCAAGTCTGGAGGAAGGAAGTCAGAGGTGCAGGGCTCCTGAATCATTTGTCCCTGTGCTGCCGTGGTGATGATGGTGGTGGTGGCAGCGGCGGTGGTCCAGGGCCCTGAGCTGACGGCGCTGGCGGCCAACAGCTCCTATGGCGGGTTATGGCTGTGTCCTTGGCTGCCCAGTTCTCTTGTTCCTGCCAGTTTCTGATTCTCTGGCCTCTCTGACAATTCCCCAGGCTCCTCTATAGCTTTCCAATAAAACTTTTCTGGTTAAATTAACTAGAGTTGGTTCCTGTTGTTTGTAACTAAGAACCCCAAATGGCACACTTGCCAATACCATAGTGCTGTCGTGCCTGTTTTCCTCATCATAGGAGATACCCCGTGCAGCCAAAGGTCAGGCAATTTCTGGTTATAATGCAGGGGACCCATTGTTGGCACCTGCAGCCGTGGTTCTAGAATAGGCCTTGGAGGCTTCTAGACAGGAAGCAGTCATATATTTTTGAAAGTAGGTTATTTGGCATGTTCATGGAAGGTACCACCCACCACACTTCTTGGTTTCTGGCTGTGGAATAAATAGTCCCAAATTTTGGTCACTAATTTGGAGCATAAACAACTACATCTTGCAAGAGAGCACGCTCACTTCCTGAAGTGGCCCCCCCAGCTGGCACTGCAGCTGAACCATCAGAAGGCCCTTCCTGTGGCACTGGCCTTCTCTTAGCGCTCTGTTCCAGTGAAACCCTTCCACATAAGTGCCTAGGGACCTCTGATCTGAAATGTGCTTTCCAGCTCTGTCTAAATTGTATCCATCCTTTAAAAAAGTTCATATGCCAGCTCCTGAGAAGAAAATATTCCCATGCCCCCTAGCTCCTTCCCTCTCTGTTCTCATTTCTGTAAGTTCTTGAGGTCAGGAGCTACGTCTGAGTCATTTCTATGGTCCTGGCAGGCAGTGCTTGGAACAAAAATGTTCGGCGACACTTGGCGACAGGGTGAGTATGTCCCTCTCCCAAGGTCGGCTCAGGCAGGGGCCGTGTTCAGAAAGAACCCAGGAGGAGTCGTGGGGACCTGGCTCAACTAGGTTCATCTGATGCAGCCTTAACCCCACTCCCACTCCCAGCTTCTGGAGGCCCCAGCACCCCTCCGGCTCCCCTGCTGCCACCCTCTCACGCCCCTAACCTCTATCCCTTTTTCTGTGCCTCCTGCCAATTCCCCGGTGTTTCAGGGCTGTTCCCCAAGCCTGTGGAGAGGAGGTGGTGTTTCCCTGGACATGGAGACGCACATGGCAACCAGCCTCAGCACACCCCTCTCTGGCCTGGCTTGAACCTCTGACAAACACGGAGCAGACAGGGCGACTGCCCATCTGGCCCCAGCCTTGCATGAGGCCTGGCACGGAGCAAGCCAGGTTCTGGAAGCCCTGGGCCACCCTTTCAGCCTGCCTTGGCGTGCCCATCTGCAGAAGGGGGACTTTGTGGCTAGGCGCATTGCTGCAGGTTTTGCTGACCCCCACGTGCCTTCCACCCTCCTGTTTCCTCCCTGCAGACCTCACTATCCCAAGAGGGGTGGGAAAACATGAGCGAGGCTTCATAGTCTCTTGAATTTCCACGAGACTTCCCCAGACCCATTCGCATTCAGTGATTTCACTGGACCCTGCCTTCAACCTCAGACTGTGAGTGATAAGGAGACCGAGGTTCAGAACGGTAGTGGCATCCTGAGGACAGCAAGAGCAGGCACCCAGACGAGAGGACACTGGGCACTTAGGTAGGAGGAAGAGGAGAAACAAGACACATAAACAGAAGGGTTCTTCCACAGGAGCTGGGGACTAGGAGACAGTGTCTGCTCAGAGAGTCCAAGGTATAGGACTGAAGCAGGGGCTGGGAGCCAGGCTGAATGACAGTAGGGACTGGAGTGCCAAACACATGGACACGAATCTTCAGGGACCCAGAGAAACAAGCCCACGACGCTGCTTGGTCAGGACCATGCTTGCATTCAGCAAACACGTTCCTGCCCACTCTGCACTCAAAGCCGGGAATCAGAGCTGGCTTGGTGAGTTCAACAAATACTGAGCAAGCTTCTGCCTGGGGTTTGTTCGAGTGGGGCCTGCAGGAGGGGAGTAGGGCTGAGCCCCTCCCTCAAAGAGCGTACAGTCTCGTGTGGAAGACAAACTTGTAAAGAGAGGATTCTGATCTTCTGAGGAAGGTGTGCCAGAGAGGCAGAGCAGGGTGACCTGGCTCAGCTGGGAAGAGGCGGGCCTCAGAGCACCAGCCAGGTGAGGTGAGGGGAGGGAGGGAGGGGAGGATGGGCCCTTTCAAAGTTGTCATTGTCAGTGGGGGTGTCAATTGGTAGCATTTGTTTGAAGGGTCCTTTAGTGAAATGTATTAACATTTAAAATCCACATATCTGACCAAACAATCCCACTAGTAGGAATTCACGCCATGCGAGCAAAAGCACAAGGTTGTTTGTGCAAGTATATTTATTGTTGCCTCGTTTGTAGTAGCAAGAGATAGGAAAGCATTTAAATGTCCATCACTAGGGGCCTGGTTAAATAAATGATGGCACAGCCATCAGATGCCTTGCTAGACAGCCTGTACCCAGCGTGAGGCCAATCCACAGTTACTGCTCTGCAAGAGTATCCAAAAATGAAGTTACAAAAGCAAGGCATAGAACAGCAGGCACAGTCATTACCATTCATGTTTCACAAAAGATACACATTCATCCGTGCTTACCTGTACACGGAATATCTCTGGAGAGAGAAACAAACACAGAGGCCAAGGTCAGGAATGAGAGGGAGCTTCGCTTTTCACCATATGTTCTTTTTTCCCTTCGGAGTCTTTGTTAATTTGATTTTGTTTTTGTTTTTGTTTGGTTTTTTGTTTGTTTTTTTTACCATGTGCATACATGACCGGGGTGGGAGGAGGGAGGGAAGGAGGGAGGGAGAGAGAGGAGGACAGCGCTCTCGGACAAAGGCGACTGAATGAACAAAGGCCCGGGAATATGAAATAGTGTGTGCGCGCGCGCGCATGTGTGTGAACGTGTGAGGCCCTGAGTTGTGAAACAGAGACTCTCCCAGGGGACTTCCAGTAATGAGGTGGAGAGTTGATTGTCAGGATACAAATGGGAAAATGGCAGTCAAGACAGCCATGGAGCCAGGCCCCTGGGGAACCGGAAATTTTGGCCCAAGCAGGCCCCCTAGGGAGAAGAGGAGCCACAGCCAAGCTGGCCACATGAAGATATGGTGTCGGGGCTGGAAGGTGGCCCAGCACCCAGAGCAGGTCCACTGTGATCTCAGGTATGTAAATGGATCTCTGCATTGTACATGCACAGAGCAAAAAGATTATCAGGCGCGGTGGCTCACGCCTGTAATCCTAGCACTCTGGGAGGCCAAGGTGCGTGGATGGCTCAAGGTCAGGAGTAGAAACCAGCCTGAGCAAGAGCGAGACCCCGTCTCTACTAAAAATAGAAAGAAATTAATTGGCCAATTAAAAGTATATAGAAAAAATTAGCCGGGCATGGTGGTGCATGCCTGTAGTCCCAGCTACCTGGGAGGCTGAGGCAGGAGGATGGCTTGAGCCCAGGAGTTTGAGGTTGCTGTGAGCGAGGCTGACGCCACGGCACTCTAGCCCAGGCAACAGAGTGAGACTCTGCCTCAAAAATAAAAAAAATAAAAATAAAAAAGATTATCAGGAACCCTACCATCACGGTAGCTAACAGTGGTTCTCTGCCAGTAGTGGGACTCTCTGTTTTATGGGGAGTTTCTTAAATTCTCTTCAATAAGCAGGTGATCAAAAATAAAAAGGTAAAAGAAAACTGGAATGTTGTTTGAACACTGACTCACATCTCGCAAGCCGGGGTCTTCCTGGGCAAAGCCAGGCAGGCTCTTGTTGGCCATTCTGGTCCTTTGCTGGAGTTGCAGAGAAGCTTTGCGCCGGGCCGCGTTGCTTAGTGGAAAGACCACAGCATTTGGAATCAGGCCTGGGTCTGAAACGGGTTTACTGCTAATTAGCTGTGAGTCTTGGGCAAGTACATGCCCTCTCTCAGCTTTGGTTTGCTTATTTATAAAATGGGACAGAAGGCCGGGCATGGTGTCTCACACCTGTAATCCTAGCACTCAGGGAGGCCGAGGCGGGCAGATCACTCACTCAAGGTCAGACATTCAAGACCATCCTGAGCAAGAGCAAGACTCCGTCTCTACTAAAATTAGAAAGAAATTAGTTGGCCAACTAAAAATATATATATATAAAATTAGCCGGGCATGATGGCGCGTGCCTATAGTCCCAGCTACTCGGGAGGCTGAGGCAGGAGGATCGCTTGAGCCCAGGAGTTTGAGGTTGCTGTGAGCTAGGCTGATGCCACGGCACTCTAGCCTGGGCAACGGAGTGAGACTCTGACTCAAAATAAATAAATAAGTAAAATAAAATAAAAATAAAATGGGACAGAAGAATCCCTTATCCCATAAGGTGGTTGGAATGAACAAATGAAATAACAGATGGACAAAATATGCTATGTGAACTTAAGGGGATTGTTTGTTATCATTTCTCTTAGCTCTTTTTTTCTGGGCTGGAGCAGCAGGAAGCTAATGCTCAGAAGGAAAAAAAAATACAACAACAAAAAATACCTGACGACTCTCTGGTTGGAAAGAATCCCTCCAGCCCATCGTTCTCTCTTGACGACTTAGCAAGGCTGACTCTGGATGCCTGGCCCCAGTCTGGACAAAAATACTCAGCAGGAGTCCAACATTCTCTTTGGAAGCAGAGTGCTACAAGATGGGGGAGGAGGAGGAAGCAAAATGTTTGCTATTTTTTTTCTGTGCAATTGACTCTGGCCGAAGCCCTCTGCTCGCCGCTGTCTGCGCGCACAGATGGTGGCTGAACCCCTCTTGGTGAAGGGCTTGGCTTCCTGGAGAGCGCGCCCACCCCATCCAGGCCCGCTGAGGAATGTGGGCCGGCCCGGGCTGGATGGGCTCTGTGTCTTCTCTGGCCCCTCCCAGAGCCCAGGTCTGACCCCTCCTCAGGCCTAGATGAAGGAGCTTCTGTGCATGGGGCCCCTCCTGATTAGGCATGGCCGCCGCATGGGCTCCTCCCTCCCAGGCTGGGCACTGGGGAAAGAAAGGCCCAAGGCTTGCCCGGAGTCCTCCCGCCTAAAGGGATCTCATCCGGGGCTGTGGGAGTCAGAAATTCCTGCTAGACTCTCCAAAGATGGAAAAGTCCCAGAGCACCAAGCTTTCAAGCCTGTGAGGGTGGGGGCTTCTATGGCACAGTCCCCGGGGTTTGTCAGCGAAGGCTAAGGACACATAAGTGCAAATCTGATGCCATGCCGGTTCTGCAGAGGTGGAGCGTGTCCACTGGCTGCAGACGGGTGGCAGGAGGCAGAGGTGGCGAGGCCCGTGGTTACCAGGGAAGGGTCTAACTGGGATGTCAAATTGTACCTTCCTCCCCTGCCATGAATGGGAGGGGTTCTTTTGTCTTTTCTGGTTTTTTTTGTCTCTTCTCTGGACCCAAACAGTCACCTGACTCCATATTAGCTCTGGGCCCTGGGTGAGTAGCTTCACCTTTCAGCCTCAGTTTCCTTATCAGTCAAATGGGGATAATCACCTCATAGGACAGCTCTGAAGAGGACATAGGGACTAGTGCAGTAGCAGTACATAGGATACACTATAAGTGCCATTTCCTTCCTATATTTATTAAGCACTTCCTTTTGTGGAGCACTAGGGAATCCAGAAGTGACTAAAATGGTCTTAGTCCTCAAATACTCTCATGGGTTCGAGTTCCCTTGGCCACTAGCCCAGGCTTGACCTTGAGCACTAACACTGCTTCTGATCAGGGGAATTCTGGGCTGTCCCCAGAGTCACTGGTGCTGCCTCAAGCCCTGTTTGATGCCTGAGGCTTCCCCTTGCTGGTTCAGCCACTGTACCCTCAGCCCACAGTCTGGAGAAGGTCCTCCCCGGGCAGCGGGGCAGCCTGCTAAACACTTCCCTAAGTGTCATATCGTCATATCGTGGAAATTTCACAACAGCTCTGAAATGAATGTGCTCTGACCTCTAGTCTCAAAGATACTTGCTTTCAGGTCCCAGTTCTGCATTTCATTTGCTCTGTGACCTCAGGTGACCTCTCTTGTGCCTCGGCTTTCTCCTCTGTAAAATGAGAGATAAATAATAGTAGCTCCCTTTGCAGGGAATAAAGTGCATAGAACAGTGCCTGATACATATTAAGCTCTCAGTACTTGCTAATTACCATCCTTTGGAAACTGAGGCTCAGAAGTGGAAGTGACCTGCTCAGTGTCACATGGCTAGGAAGCAGCAGAGCTGGGGCTGCCACTCCAGCCTTCCTGACAGTAAGTGCTGTGCTACCCTTTGCTTCCTACTCTTTGGATCTGGATGCTGGGCCTGGGTGTCCTGTGACAGGCGTCTGCTAGCTAATCAGGACTTGTTTGGATTTCACCATGCTGACTTCTTGACAGGAGCCTTGCAAATACCTGCTGCCATATTCTTGCCATCTGACCTACTGCCTCCCAGGCGGGCCTCCCTCTGTGCTCCTGTAACTTGGTTTAGCATCAGCCCCTGCCTCGCTCCGTATTTTAAACAATCAAGTTAACAATGCTAATAGCACAGTGCTAGCTGGCACTTTAAAATACCAACATATTCAATCCTGAGACATGGCCCTATGAGGCAGGTGCTGTCATCACCCTCATTTTCCACAGGAGAAAACTGAGGCACAGAGAGATTAAGTGATTTGCCTAAGGCCACACAGCTGTAAGTGGTAGAACCAGAATCCCATCTCGGGCAGACTGGCTCCAGAAACACTACTTGGAACCATTAGGTTCTGGCTCATCCTGTCAGCCCCATCCCACAGCAGTGAGCCCAGCCCTGCCTGACACAAAACGCCATGGGAGCATGAGCCAGGTTCACAGTGAAATCCTCAGTGGCTAGCACAGTGCCTGGCGCATGGTCGCTGCTTAATAAATAGCTTTTGAACGAATGAATGAATGAATGAAGCAAGCTAAAATAGGGTGGTGGCCACGGGGAGGGAGAGTCGAGGTCGTTTGGCCAGATAAGAGGGTGAACTGGCCAGATTGGGAGACCGATCCAATGGGGGTTATGAGGAAGCCTTGGATGACTCCCAAGATTCTGGCTTGGGTGACTGAATGATGAGGTCATTTACTGAGATAGGAGCCCTATGGGGGAGACAGAGCGCAGGGGCGTGGAGAGCGGCATTGAGGAATCAGTTTAGGATGTGTGCAGCGCGAGGTGCCTTTGAAACACGCAAGGGGTGTCAGGAGGCTGCGGGATCCCAGGCTCGGAGTTCAGAAGAGGGATTTGGGCCTCCTGCCCAGCCCCCCAGCCCTCCCCTTCAATCCGCACTAAACCGCTGGCCCAGCGGCTTTTACTCTTCCTACTGGGAAGGAAAGGAAGGAATCTTTGATGGTGGGAATGGGAGGGGGCTCGGCTTTTCTAAACCAAACAAACGCATACACAGTGCCTGCTTGTTGAGGATCAGCTTGCCTGGCTCTGGGCACATGCAGGCTGGCTTCCAGCGCCCACCTCCCCCGCCACCCGCCGGCCCCTGCCGCCTGCTCCCTGCCAAGGTGAGCTCTGACAGGGCGACTTGTCATCTTTTCAACACCTCATTTTTCCCTCCTTACTCATTGCCCGGGGAGAGGTCCTTCCTGTTTGCACACCTCAGGGGCTAGGCCAGGAGGAGGAACAAAAACAGCCTTCATGGTGGAGGGGGAGGGGCGGGAAAGGCCGAGAGCTGAGGGAGGAGGAAGAGCGGGAAGAGCCGCGAGAGAGGAGGAGGTTAAGGACCCAGCTGTGCCTCCCAGTCGCTGTCTCTCTCTCACACACGCAGGTCGCCCTCACTGCGTCCTGGCACTGGGGACGCTGATTCCCAGGTCAACCCAAGGGGGTCAGGACCTCAGCTGGGTTCAGAACTAGCCAGGCTGTCCCTCCTACGCCCAGCGGAGGCTCAGCTCTAGAGCTGCGCTCCCAGAGCCCGCAGCTTAGTTGCCACCCCAGCCCGCCCTCGTTTCCGGCTTCCCGCCGTTTTGCTCTGGGACTCGGGCCGGCGGGTCCCCCGCGCCGGACCTCGCCCGAGGATCCTCCCACCGCCACCGCCCTCCCCGCAGGGACCCCTCCCGGCATCCCCTCCCCGCAGCGGCGACCCGCAGGTAATCCCCTCCCCCTTCCTGTCCCCCCCAGGGCCAGCCCCTTCCAATTAGCCCCGGCTCCGGTCCCCTGGGCTGGGGACGGCCTCGCCCCTCCGCGCCCTCCCCCACTCGGCTCCCACGTGGGGAGCCCGGCTCCCAGGCCTCGGCGCCCATTCAAGGCGCCCTCCTCCATTGTCCCCGGACTGTCACTCACCCATGCCATTAGCATTTCTAAAGCCCACTTCTCCCCATCGGCGCTTTGGCCCAGCCTGAGCCGGGGAACTTAGCCCTATAGAGCAACTAACAATTACAACTAACCTTCAAGAGTACTTTAGAGTATATAATTCACTTTTCTATATAGCCATTTCATTTACTTCGTACAACAGCCCTTAGCAGTGGGGACATTGACATCCAGAGAAGTTCGGTGAGTTGCCCAAGGTCACAAAGTTATTTCCAAAGCCAAAATTTCAATTCAGGTTTGCCTGATGCCAGAGGCCACATTCTTTCCACTACACCACCTTGCCTCTGTCAAACCGGGCTTGCTTCTGCTTGGCTGGGTGCTTTTAAATGGGGGCCATGGTGGCTTGATACTTCTGGGGAAGGAATGCTGGAGCCAGCTTACAGAGACAGTCCAGAGTCATTTCCCTGCTGCCACTAACCAAGGGACTCATAGATGGTGTCTTCTTCAGGCCACGGCCTGGGCAACACAGCCTGGCCTAAAGTGCAGCATGGGGAAGCGGTTAAAGGCGCCAGATGGCCAGCTTCGTACCTCAGCTCTGCCACTTAGCAGCTGTGTGGCCTTAGATAAGTGACTGAACTTCTCTGTGCCCCAGTGTTCTCTATCCAATGAGGAGGTGAATAATGGTACCTACCTCATCCAGTTGTAATGAGCATTAAATGAGTTAATCTGTGTAAAGGACATGGAGCAGTGCCTGGGCAGCCCCATGTGAGTCTGTTAGCATTATGATGTGCTCGTCCACGAATCTCCTGGAGTCAGGGGCAGCACGGTGTGAGCAGAAAATAGTTTTGTTGTCAAACAGCCTAGGATTCAAATCCTGGCTCTGCCATTCACTAGCTGTGTGGCTTTGGATAAATGACTCACACTTTCAGCAGTAAAATGGAGGTAATAATAGTTCTCGCTTCCCAGAGTTGTTATGAATATTAATATTTGCACAAGTGTTTTCTTAAAAGGTAGAATGCTACAGATTATATGCTTTAAAAAGTATTATTAGCCTGGGCGAGGTGGCTCACTCCTGTAATCCTAGCACTCTGGGAGGCCGAGGCCAGAGGATCACTTGAGGTCAGGAGTTTGAGACCAGCCTGACCAAGAGTGAGACCCCATCTCTACTAAAAATAGAAAAATTAGCTGGCATGGTGGCGCATGCCTGTAGTCCCAGCTACTTGGGAGGCTGAGGCAGGAGGATCACTTGAGCCCAGGAGTTTGAGGTTGCTGTGAGCTAGGCTGACGCCACGGCACTCTAGCCCGGGCAGCAAAGTGAGACTCTGTCTCAAAAAAAAAAAAAAGTATTATTAACTCTGTTCTTGATCCTATTTGGGATCTTTACGTCCTTTGCTTCTTCCTGCCTCATGTCTGACTCCGAGATGCCTCACCCTTTCTGGGCTCCAGTTGCTTCCTGGTGCTCATTCTGCTCCCAGACCATGGACCACTGTATATAAAACATTGTCTGAGCCAGGCGCGGTGGCTCACGCCTGTCATCCTAGCACTCTGGGAGGCCGAGGCGGGCGGATTGCTCGAGGTCAGGAGTTCGAAACCAGCCTGAGCAAGAGCGAGAGCCCGTCTCTACTAAAAATAGAAAGAGGCCGGGCGTGGTGGCTCAAGCCTGTAATCCTAGCTCTTTGGGAGGCCGAGGTGGGCGGATCGTTTGAGCTCAGGAGTTCGAGACCAGCCTGAGCAAGAGCGAGACCCCATCTCTACTATAAACAGAAAGAAATTAATTGGCCAACTAAAATATATATAGAAAAAATTAGCCGGGCATGGTGGCGCATGCCTGTAGTCCCAGCTACTTGGGAGGCTGAGGCAGCAGGATTGCTTGAGCCCAGGAGTTTGAGGTTGCTGTGAGCTAGGCTGACACCACGGCACTCACTCTAGCCTGGGCAACAAAGTGAGACTCTGTCTCAAAAAAAA